>JAGDQP010003564.1:20799-53275 GCA_022664845.1 Lepisma saccharinum
AAAGAAAGAAGGAGAAAAAGGACAGAAAGAAATAAAGAAAGAGAAAAGTAGAGAAAGAAAGAAAGAAAGATAGATAGATAGATAGATAGATAGATAGATAGATAGATAGATAGATAGATAGATAGATAGATAGATAGATAGATAGATATAGCGTAGCTTAAAATTCTCGACATTCCTATGGAAAATGATGTACTTTGTTCGCTAGTAAAACGCAATGCGTTTTGACCATTGAAAAACTCTCGGCCTGAATGTGTACCCATACAATATGCCTCTTTTATGAATACCTCAAGAACTAGAAATGGGCCGTTGTTTCATTTCCTTTATTATGGGTCATACTCTGCAAAACGTTTGTACTAAAATCTCTCCTCTATTCAGCTCCCTTACTGCAATAAGTTTCATGTACATACGCAGCAATATTGAAGAAAAAACTAGAACCACTCTTATGGTTATGTGCAGCTTTAACTGAGCAGAACGTGTATGCTACATTCACACATGAAACAATTCTAAACCGGCAATGGTTTGCTAAACACATTTTATCGTCAAATTACATGTTGTTATCGTTCATGTGTTTTCTATTTTAATTTTCAAGAGGTTTCTATTTGCAAGGCAGAAGGTAAATAAGTCATTTCCAGGAATTTATTTCATTGCGTTATCCTGTTCCTCTGAAATACATTAATCTCCATGCAAGAACGTAGGCTTACTACATAAGCGAACAGAGCAATTTAAAACGCATAACACGATACACAGTAAATGTTTCAAATTGCTGAGTTAACTCAATAATGCCAATCTACGCATACTGAGTTATTAATCGAATTTGGGTATTGTTGCTCGTTGTTTTATGTGAAAAGCATCCTTCTAGGGTATATTAAGTAAAACAATACATTCTATTATAAGTGAGGAAATAAGTTATTTGAAAAACAGATGTCAGACTACCGAACTTAACTTGGATATCGTGCTTGTCCTACCATTGTCTGTAAAGAAACAGGAAGAGGTTTCCGTAGAGTAAATAATCTTCTCGTTACACGGGAAAGGATTAAATTATAAAAAATGAACACAAATGAATTGATTGTAGCATCATATTTTTTAGATTAGTTCTGCCATCATTCTTTTATACTTTAAAAGTGATACGCACCACTATTATTCTATATATTTCGATAAAGAAAGAAATAAACTCACTAAGTGAGCTGCGCTTAACGGCCATCTTGATAACTAACGCAATAAGATAACAGTCGTAAGTTGACGCTGGTTAAATTTGAAACCCGCGTTAACGGTAACTGGCGTTTACATTACTAAAATGATCTCTGTTAACGTTAACCATAGTAAGATGTTATTAATGTAAACAAGGCATTATTGACATCCATTTTCAATGTAATGTAATTAGGCCCAATGAAGTGTTGGAAGCTTCGATTTAGTTGCTGGAATTGACAGTAGGGCCTCGGTCGCTTAGGTCATTACGTCCTGCTCCGATCGCAAACGTCTTCTACGCAGTTGTTGTTTTAAATGACGATTCTGACTCAATCCCTCATACTCCACCGACCTCTTCCCCCGATATTTTTTTTCGATTCCGTTCTTTTTTTTCTGCATGGGAGACATTCCTGGTTATCGGAAGATATTACCACAGTAGCGACGAAGGTCCTACGGTCAATTCCAGCCCATAAATTCCAGGAGTCCTTCCAACAATTGCATCTCCGCTGGCAACACTGTCCTATGGCCCAAGGACATTACATTGAAACCAATGTTCATACCAGAAATAATAAATACGTGGTGCCAGGTATGCGTTCAAAAAAGCACTCAGTTTTAGTGAATCTAGTACTAAAGTAATACGTAGTATTATTTTCCAAAATATTGATAAATTATTTCAAAATCAGAAGTAGGTACGTTTGATATTGTTATTCAACATACCTATCATTTCTTCATAATTACAGTTCATGAGCATCACAATTAATACAAATTTTAGGAAAATATTAAAAATTCAAATACAAACAAATACTGAGTATTTACTCATAAGTGAAAAAGAAAGTAATGTTATTATGAAAAAGAAAGAGAAAAAACAAGTGACCTGGCTGGAAATCGAACTCCAGCTTCCCGGCCAGCGATCCAGCGCTGTACTGCCTACGCTAGCCGGGTAGCTGCCAGCCAACGCTTTGAAAAGTGTCCTTATTTTCCCGTCACGTACTCGATCACATTCCTCGTAGATGGCAGTGCTGTCGAGTGACAGTACAGTTTTCAATACTGAGCCTCTCCTCTTGATAAATATTTACGTTTCTGGAGAAGCTAAGGAATTAGACAATAGATGATACTAGTGTGTTATGTTTTGAAGTTCACCTTATCTCAATACACACTAGCGTTCATAAAAATATTTCTTTTATGTATTTGTAAATATTTATTACTACAATCGAAATAGGTCGCTTTAAAGGTGTAAATATGATAATTTATTTATTTCGAGAAAAACAAGGTAAATTGTGATACAGTTTAGAGAATTTCTCTTGAGAGAGGAAGATCGTTGTTTTTTGTTTGTTTGCTTTTTTTTTTGAAAGGCAGCAATTCAGCAAACTCTTTCGAACGATACAATCAATTATACGCGTCATCGCGAGAATTTTTTAAGATTCAAGTCGAACATTTGATCAAATACATCTTGAAGGACCAAGTCTAGAAAACACATACACACAAAAAAAAAAAATATAACACAAAATCTTTAAGAATTATAACGTTTAAGCTTGGCTGTACAGAAGTTACAAGGATTCTGCCAGGTTTTCATTTTAAGGGGTGTAAAGTCAAAATCGAGTACTTGTGAGTAGTTTTTTGCAGAGTTTCTTTCTATTTTTATCTCTAAAAAAAATTAAACTTGGGTGGGGGGGGGGGACGGTGGCTCCGTGGTATAGTTCTCACCTCTGGTGCGTGGGGTCTCCAGTTCAATCCTGGCTCGTGGGCTTTGTGGTGCGTGCATTTCCTCTAATTTCGTTAATTCCACCAAATCTCCCATCATCATCTATCAGGTCTGAGCTAAAGTTGCCCAAAGGCAATAAAAAAAAATAATTCAAAATTTAAAGTTGGGTGTGCCCAAAAATATAGGGGGTGAGAGCCCATTGAGGGGTGTCTGGCGGTTCCCATGAATGGTTATGCTGATGAAAAAATATGATAAATCAGCCGATTGCCTAAAATACCCAGTCTAAACCTTTCACACCAAAACAGCTTTGAAAATATGGGCGGTCCTAATATGTTTAGAGATTTCTAGTGTAAAATGGCTATCATATGCTGTATCTACGATATGTACTTTAAATAAATAAATAAAACAATACATGAAGTAAAACAGGAAACAGAAGTTTCGCTATTAAAATATATTTGCATTTTAATAATATGTGATTAATATTACCATTATAAACTGGATCAATCACTTTAGTCAAAACATTAATGAAAATAATAATTCTCCTATGAAAGCTTATATTTACTAATTTTAGATGGTGACCTTTGAAACATAACGTAAAACATAGGAAGAAGTTTAAAAAAAAAAAGCAATTACTGGAATGTTTTGTAGGATATCAGAAGGCAAGGTAGTTGTAGTAAATGTATCTTGAATCTGGTAATTTTAGTGGTTTCACTGCGTTGCCTTTTCCTTCCAAACATTAATTGGGGATGAAAATTGTGACCACCACCTCATTTTCAGCATTAATTTAATTCTTCTACCCTTTCTACGGCACCACAAACACACATACATAATCACACGCTTCCTCTGTCTCTCTCACCCCCAACCCCCTCACACATACACAGAGAGAGAGAGTGTGTGTGTGTGATGATACTTTAGCACCCATGGAAGAGTGATATATCTTTGGCTCCCACTATTAAACAGCCGGGGACCTACCTAGCTAGGTAAAGTCAGATGGTTTCTATGGAAACCTTTTGCACGGGAAGGTTAAAATCAATCTAGACTCGCTTTTGTGTTTTTTTCTCCCCACGCATTCCACACACACTCGTATATACACAAGTCACACACGCATTGCAGATGGTATTCGTCATGTGCATCTCGGCTTTGTTCCTTTTTGTTATACGTTCTCATCGTGTGCACAAGAGTAGATTTTTTTTCTTAATGTACGAATTCCTTCTGACAAGAGATCTCATTTTGTGTTTCTGACTGACTAAATACACTCTAAGGGAATCTGTTCTATTAGTACGATTTTGGCAGTTATTAGAAGTACATATACAAACATTGTATTCAGAAATAATCTTAATGACCTCATTTTATGTCGTCAGCATCGTTAGTGACTTACCAAATGCGGTAGGTCCTTAAAGACATTTATAAGCCCTCTACATTCATCTCGATTCTTCGCTTTCCTCATCGCATTAGATTACGATTCATACTGTCACGATCTTGTATTTGTCTTCTTTTTCTTCCCCTTTCTTTTTCAGCTATACCGTCAAAACGATATATCGAATCGATATTTTAAATATATCAAAACTTCCATACAGAAAGGGTTGATTTTTAATATACTGATATATCGATTTGTTATTTATTCCCATATTTTAATTTGATATTTTGATTCGATACGATAATTCGCTTCGATATTAGTTTGATATGGCGCCGCCGTGGTTCATTGGTTAGAGCGCTCACCTCTGGCGCTTGCGGTCGTCGGTTCAAACCCTGCTCGTGTTAATATTTACATAAAAAGTTTTATAAACATTGCTTCTGGCGTTCTCTAAAATACAAACGCATGATCTAGAGTACGCGACAGCAGATTTGTGTCACGTAGCCGCATAAATGGACTTGTTTAGTCCCATTGTTTTAGAGAACGCTCTGTTTACGCTTCACTCATTACGCGCGTAGAACGTTAGAGTATAAAAGGAGTATTATTGATTGGATATGATCATTCAGTTGATCTGCTTTTAGATTTATTGAAATGGTGGCTTAATTTGGATTAAGCATAATAGTTTATGTGTATTTAGATGAGTACTTTGCGTAGTAAAAATGTCAATAATACATTTCTGAATTGTGGTTAAACTATAGTATCCGGTTAGCATTAAGTACGCGTTGAAGATTATCCTAGCCGTGCAAACATGTAACATAAATAAATCGCGCACAATTTTCGTCATGGAAGCATGTTTCATCCTGAGGACGGAATTAGGACAGGGGGACGAAATTAGGAACAACTCGTAAACAAACATGGTGGCTCTCTACCTTCTCAACTAGGGAACCTGACGACACACATACCTACGTCAATGACATGCAGAATATAATATTATAACAAATATGCTTATACTAGGCGTACAGGACCACTATTAATCACATTACAAGAAATCACCTTCACAGAGAAACGAAAACTCATCGAAGAACCACAACAGTTTTTTCCTGGGTTACAACTGGCTCTTTGGCCTTTTCCACCACACTTATGACGGCACCAATAGAGCTCCTACTGGTAGAACCCTAAAAAGAGCGAAATTAGGAGCGGGAACGAAAGGGTTCCCTACCTTACACTCAATAAAATCTAAAGATCAAAGGCGAAACATTGCCTAAAATGTAGGTGTTCTTGAAATAACAGTAATTTTGTTAACCTAACTGAGTTGTTTTGTAGGTGAGGGAGCTTCCACTATAGTTAGAGATAGCTACTTATAACGAACACACATTGTCTTCAAACTTATTAAAGAAAATCCACTGAGAAGTGAATAATTTTACAATCTCTTACCACAATGTGAGAAAATTGTATCAGCCTGAATTAAATAATTACGTCTATACAAAACCATTTTCTGTACCTGCATATAATCTGAATCACCTATGTTTTATCCACGAATTTTTGCTGTTGAGTTTTTCAATGAATGCAGCATCCAGTCTTAGAATATACTTTAGTATACCCATGGCAACGGGAAAGAGTCGGCCAGAACCTCTGTTGCAATACCATCATGAAATTGTGAGAAACTTTAGCCAGGATGGCTGACGTGAGCAGGACTCGAACTGGCGTTTCCTTCCTTGTGCTAATCCGATGCCAACGACCATAACCGTCCAATATGGCATCATGAAACCTCGTTAAAGGGAAAAGCAAAGAATCATGCCTCAAACATTAAGAATGTTATTACGTGTGTATTCAGATTCACCACACAGATCAGTCGTGGTGAAACCCTAAAAAAAAAAAAATAGTGACCGTATCACTGTGTTCTTCCCCTTGCTTGTCGTAAGGCTTCACACGTACTAAACATGATCACCTTGTCAGAACAAATTGGTATACTGAAAAATACTTACCCGGCATGGCTTCTTAAAATTAGACTTCAGCTCTTGACTAGGAGCCTTGATTTTCCAAGAATGTTTGGCAAGTGGAGAGATCGTTTTCGAATCAGTTTTCAATAGATTCAAGTTCTATCCTTCCGAAATTAGAGATTTGCAAAGAAGAATTTTGCAACAATTTCATCAACTTGTCATCACACATTTGGATAATATGAATTTTATTTATGGTCTTTAGGCAACTAAGGTTCAGACCGGGATAGGGGAGCAGAAAGGATTCGGGATGGTGTCGGACAGGTCCTATGTTGAAGGTGCCATTTGCCTGGTGTGACTGAAGAAAAGCCCTGGAAAAACCTCAGTCGGAATGGCCGACCGCTGGGATCGAAACCAGGACCTCCCTAATGCTACGCCAACGCTCTATCGCTGAGCTAAGGCGGTTCAGTATTTGCATAATAACATGTGTTCCTTTGAAGATAATATTAGTCACAGAATGTTGGTTACTTTCAATGTTGCGGGTCTTAATACGTAATATTCTACCGCTAAAGAGAACACAGCATACGTTATCATTATCATCACTATAATCATCAGTATTTTCACCATAAGTATTTATTGATAGCGGTAGATTCTTCTTATAAGCTGATCCTTCTCCACTTCTTTTAGTCCTAAATCTTCAAGAACGATTATTCTACCTAAGTATTGTTGCTTCTGTAATACCACGCCATCTCTTTTCTTTTCAATAATATCAATAATGAACTTTGAATAATCAATGTCCTTATCAATTTTGTTCCCTCTTTCTTTTTATTCATCTCCAAGCTTGTTGTTTTCTGTTCAGTAGGGTCTCATTGCCTAACTTTTGCTCCCAGCTGTGGTTTCTCATTCTTCTCGAGATCCATCTAAGATGTCCAATTTTCTTTCTTTACTAATTCGTAGAGAAAATGAATCTTCTTCGTTCAGACAACAAAATACTCATACAAAAATATTTAATGAATGTTATCCTCAATTATTTATTCAATGAATCACAGAAACACCAAATTGTTGCTTGAATGCATTTTGTTTAGCCAGTACTAAACTCCCTTCTATTTTGTCGCACTTCAGATGCTCATCTGTTATCATGTCCAAATAGCTGAAGCTGAATATGTATTTTGCTTTATTTTCTTCTAATTTCGACATTTTCAGGTATCTCAATCTATGTTCTAATTACTATTTCTTTTTTTTCCTTCCACTTACTTATTCCATTTCCTAATATTCCTCCCAATGGACATAACCAAAGATTAAAAGAATAAAATGAATCGATGCTATACAAATCCAAGCGTCATAGCTTCAAGCGGGTCAGCAAAGAAAGTCTCCAGTAGTTATGGATAACAACCTTAGATGGCAGCAGTTTTGTTTCAGTATTCAGTACAGCCTTCCTTGCAAACTCTAAGCTGACAGATAAAAACTATCTAAGATTGTTTTGTATATATAATTTCCTGGTAGAACACCAGCCGTTACCCTCCCTCTCTCTTTTTTTAATGTCGTATAGTAGTGTTTTTCAAAGTTTTCGTATATGCTGATCTCTAAATAGTCATACAAATATTTCTTCAACCATAACATAAAAGCAACGACAGTTTCATCAAAAAGATTTCGGACCTTCAGCCACCATGGATATAACAAACGAAAGATTGAAAATTCCACAGAAAGCAAACACTATCACAACGTTCACTTGTGTGGTTAGAGGAGTAAATACTAATGTCAAGATTGAAGATTTAAAACATCACCTTATAAAAGATAGGAATGTGCCTCTTACCAATATTACTCGTATCAGGAATGACAAAGGCCCCACAACAATGATTAGACTATTCACTAAAAATCCTGATTTAGTCAGCTTTCTAATCACAAATGGATTGACAATAGGTTATACAAGACATAAGGTAGAAGAATCTATCTCTACGGGCAGGCCAATTCCATGTTACAAATGTTACCAATATCACAGACAGTTTCCATGCAAGAATGATCCTTCTTGTTTTAAATGTGGCAATAAACATCGTAGCTATTCGTGTAAAAAAACCGGTAGATAAAAATTACTGTGCTACGTGCAAAATCAAAGGTCATCGTACGGGGGCTTCCAGTTGTCCGGCAAGGCCGAATAATAAAGGGGACTGCCTTCCTCAGAAGATTTTTAGGGCTAATTCGAATACTTCATATCAACCGGGGCGACAGAGTCAGGATGAAGTACCATCAAATTCAAATGAAACAAATAAAAAAACCAGAAATGACACCGAACAGCAGACAGAAGGTCACATTTACAACACATTGAATGACTTTCAAAATAAAATAATTCAATGGACTTCCACGATTCTTACCTTGGGAGTCCCGCAAAACAAGGAATCTTTGGGGAAGATTTCCAGAGCTATTAACGTAGCGACTGAAGAGATTTTTCAATACAGACTGAATCTTCTTCAGTCTATTGACGGTCATCTGTTCGTGGGACAACAGCCATTTATCAAATATAAAAATAACTCAAAAAAGTAAATATTCAAATGTAATCTCAAAATCAATCTACTAAACTAAATGCTTTTACAGGGAACGTCTGATACAAATTAACAAACAAAACTGTGTTAGCTCTTATTAACTATCTGGACGCATTCGGCATTCAATATGGAAAAGAAGGCAGTCAAATTCAATACAGAAAACAAAACTCATTAATTAAATACCAAACATATTCAACCTTCTTCAAATTCGCTTAAATTAATCCAACCTAAAACTCAGACCTTTTACCATTTGGCTCTTACATTTTAATATCTAATCCTGTGCAATTCAAAATTTAAACTTTAATTCACGTGCTCTTTTGAAAACCTAAACTAAATTATTTTATTAGATATCAAACCAACATTGTGTCTTTGAGGATATCCGATTCTTTTAGTCAAACAAAACAGTATTTAAATTCCAACACATTCGTATGAAATTCAAAAGGACGAAAGTGGCTTAAAATAGCCAGAAGTCCCGTCATGGTGACTCCTTTCAGTGGGCCCATGGCAAAAGTGGCCCTGCGGGCCCATTACTTTACTGACATATAATGTTATTTGTGATAATCAAGCAAAAAAACACAAAATTGTAGTTTATTTAAAGTTAATTAAACACAATTTTATATGTAACTTCAATAGTTCGAACACAATGACAAATTCTGTAAACAAACTTGTGGAAAGTAGGAAGAAAAAATTGTCAGTGCCGTGACCGGAACTCGAACCAATGTCTCCCAATTTCCAGCCGGGTATCCTACGAGGAAATTACCACAGCTACTGACATTCGTCTAACCTACAGTTCGAGTCCTGGCCACAGTAGCGACCATTTGTTGAGAAATTATTCACTGTAGATTTACAAAGAATATTTCTATCAATTTTTTAATGCTCAATGCTGTCTAATTCTTCTGACTCTTACATTCTTTTCTTTAGTTCACAATGGTTCGTGTTGTCCTTAAATCTTGCAATGTTAATGTAACTCATTTCCCGACGTCATAACAGAATGAAATCTTGCACAGCAACGTAAGTCGGATGACAATACAATATTCCACTCTTACTTTCATATATTTCTATATTTTAAAGCATATTTTAATATATTTTCTTTAATATGGACTTCTTTATCCTAAAATAAATAGTAACCTGCAACGATCATAAGTTTGGCTGGTTGCAGAACACTTTAGGATTTGGGACCCAAAACATTCGCTTGGGGAAAAAATATTCTAACACCGAAATAACTCGAAAAAATAATTAAATAACACTTTTCTTAAACAATTCGTACTAAAAAGTAAAAAAGAAAAAAGAAGTTTATGAATGACTAAAAAGAAAAGCATGGAGCGCGTCAAATGAAAAAAATAAAAATAAAGTGACTGTATATGAGAGAGCACCACATGCTTTCCTTTTTAGTCATGCATAAACAAAATTATTTTTTGTTTTAGTTTTTAGTACGAATTGTTTAAGAAAAAATAGGTCTTTTAAAAAGTGTTTTATTATTTTTTAACTTTAATTCACCATTTCTGAATCTGAGTATACGTTTTTTTTTCGCACACTGCTTTGAAACATAATATCCCAACAGTAAAAAAAGAAATAAGAGCAAATACCATCAAATACATTACGCTTGATATTCAACGGATGACCAAATTCTTTAATAGGCTAGAACGCAAATTATTAGTCACTTGTGGTTCAATCTTGTGACTAATGGCATTTTAGTAGATGCACAATGATACAGAACACACACAGGAAAAGAGGGAATGGGGGGGGATAAAAAGTGCTTTTTAACGGAGATTTGGGAATTGTTCTGCTTTAATGGGCGATATATGGATATGACGATATACGATCTCAGTTGGGGGCAAGAGGTGGGGAGATGTATGTATGCGCAATTGTTGTTCTGTTAGTTTTCTGATGCTCTGCTTTTCCGAGACAAAAATCAATATGCTTCAATGTCTATGCCTAGTACATTAACGAAAACTAAATCATGTGCACAAAGAATACACGTTGGAGATGGGGAAAATGTTATTTTCGCATTTTGTTGACTAAGATGATAACAATTTGACACTTTATAGAGATTCTTCGATTATTTTGAAGAACTAGATCGATCCTTCATGTATGTCCTAGATCGATCTCTTTTATGCATGGCGTTTATCTCGCGCGTACAAGAAAGGCAGCGGTTTTTTTATGCACGTACCGCATACCGCGTGTGTAGATTGATAAAACGAAGTAAGAAAAAAGAAGGGGGTAGTGTTGCCAGTGCGTTTTTTGCATGTGATAGGGATACTTCTAAGCAACTGAACTCTGAAAGACCTGGCAACACTTCGACTTCTTCTGCTGATAAATACATGCTCAGTATTTTATCAGTGTTTATATAAACATACGAATTCTGTCTCTCTGCTTCTGTTGAGACATTACCGTGCCCAAAGCTGACACCGGGTAATTTGGGCTGACCTGGTGACCCGGACTGACCCGAACATAAATGACCCGGTTAGAAACTTAACCCGAATGAATGACTCCATTAACCAGGTGAACCGTTTAAGCCCTGATCGTGCCTTATAAATAATTGAATGCTTATAGTACAAAAAATACAATAACTGAAGGCTGTGACCATACCTGATCCTTTTTTCAAAAAAAACTATAGGATTAATCTGAAGTCAGTTTCGTTCTTTACCTGTTAGCTGGTTGAAGCCTTAGTCTGCGTCTCAGATGGACGAACAGACTGCAAGAGCTAATTTAGAAAACGTCCATAAAGGTTTTTTTTCGACCCGTAAAAAAACTTTGTTTCGGACGTGTACATATATATATCGTGATACAGTTAGCACCTCTCCCAACCCGTCTGGTCAGCGTGGGAGCAGTAGACCAACTCCTCCCTTCGGGGAGAGGCCTCATCCACTAGTGGATTGAATATGGCTGTGATTTATTACATTTAGCACAATCGCTGAAACAAAGTATTTACCATTTGCTAAGATGTTCTACAATTTATAGTACATGTGAACGTATATTGTAATTGTGTCCTTGGTGGTAGAGTGTTAACGCTTGCTGCCTTATAATCAAGGAACACCAGTTCGACTCCCGCTGAGATTACATGTGTTTCGAAGCCTACTTTAAACATCCCTAGAACATTATCTTCATCCGAAGGAAGGGAATGGCAAAAAACCATCACTTCACCTTGTTCAGAGGCGTTCGGCTCGTAGTGCCTTCGGGCAGAACACCCATCATCATCACCATTGTAATTAAAGTAAGTGTTCTCAAATAAGAATAATGAAATCATGAAGACTAAGATGGCCAGGCCAGTCCATGTACGTAGATTATATTCTATCGTGGTTGGTAAGATGGAAGGAAGAGGCCGTTGGGAGTACCGAGACGTTGTTGGGATGAAAATATTAGAAGAGATCTTTGCGATTATGAAAACTTGCTTGATCTTGCTCAGGATAGGATTCAATGGCGAACGTTTGTTACTGCTGCGATGAACTTGCAAATTTCGTAAGCCATTTAGTTCGTTCTAAAATTTGCATGATTAAATTATATAAAGAAAAGAAGAGAGAAGGATTATATCGCTATAATAAAAGTATAGAGAATTGTTTGTACGCGACCATCACACATAAACCACTGAACCGAACAAAACCAATTTGTATCATTTCAATGTGAGGCATCAGTGTTGCCAGCTTAATAAAAACTTAATATCTTAAATTACTTTCATACCGATGGCTATATCTGCACCAAACTTAGTATTTGACTACTGAATAATACCCATGCCGTAATGCCCCAGTTGCCAGTGTTACCAACTTTTAAAAAATATTTCAAATTATTTCCATACCAATCAATGGCCGTATCTGCACCAAATTTGGTATTTAGACATTGTGAAAGGTCGTAGTGGTATTCCAGGTCGGATTTTCAGCCCAAGTGCATTGTCACTGCTTGTAAATATATTTGAAAATTCAGTTTTGGGCATGTCTATGCCCCTATCCTCTTACGTGCTGATAGGTATTACTATACTTTCAAAGAACAGTGTGCGAAGCCATGGAACGCTGCTAGGTTATGAATATTTCTTCGAATTAAATTTCCAAACTTTCTTTGAATTGAGAGAATATTAAGAAATGATTCCATTACTAAGCTTTAGTAGTGAAAAGAAATTACTATTTAGTGTGAAATGCCTTCTAATGCTTAGAAGAAACTATTGTTGGTATGAAAAAGGTGAAACTTAGATTTACACCTGGAAGATTTTGATTCGCGAAATTTTCACCGTAAGAGATTTTTTTAATAGAGAACAAGAAACTATTTGTAATTTGTTTTCTAGTCCAATTTTAACATTCAAATGTTCACAAGTACTTTCTGATCACACCTCGAATTTTGTCTCTCTCTTCGTGCGAATAAATTTTTATATTTAAAATAGTGTAGACCTGATTTTCGAGAAGGGAACGAGTTCGAGAATTTTCGGGAGAAGGTAAATGAATCACTGCCTTTAGGGTTTCCTTTGTTCGCAAAATACATTACCCACAATATGGGGCAATATTTGGTTCCGTTTTTTTAAACAAGATAAAACGAAACGCAAAGTGTGAAAATAGTTGAAATGAAGACTCGAAAATTATAGCAGAGCGGACACTATTATAGCGACAAATGAAGCAACACGTGCTCTGCCATGGTACCAACGCGATAAAGAAAAGGAACATTTTCTAAAAGAAAAGAAAAGAAAAAAGAGAAGTTTCTGGTTATATTTAAAGCAGCAGTAAATCTATCTTCTCTTTCGAAAGAGCATTTTGGCAGCGAGAACCGACAAGTAACAAAAATGTCGACCGGCAAGAGGAGAGAAAAAAACCAGCATGAGTACGGTTTCTTGAATGAAGATTTGGAGAAGACTAAACCAAGCGAGACGGATCCACAAGCAATTGCAAAATACAGACCACGCACAAACAGACAAAACTGTAATTTTTCAGAAAAAGAAGAAGAAGAAACACACACACAGACAAACGCACACCTATTATAAGAGATGTGTAGATGATTCCGTGAACCAATGCCCAGTGGACTATTAATACAGCCAAAGCAAGTCTGCGACAGGTGGTCTGGTCACACGCATCTGCCCAGATCGATTAAAAACATGGCAAAGTTTCAAATTAACACAAGCAGTTCGTTCCTACATTTTTTTTCCCTCACTCTTGTTTTTTTTGTCTGTGTGTTCTCTGTTCGGTTCTCTTTCCATCTATCTCTTGCAAAACTCTCAACATACTCTCGTAACAAAGCTAACATCTAACCAGCACCCAGACAAAGGGAGAACGCGAGTACTATTACAAAGATTGGTTACGCCGCACAGGCGAGAGAGAAAGAGATGTGGTATTTTGTTGCATGGCAATGCATGTACACACACACACACACACGCTCAGGCAGTTCTGTAATTACCATTCGAATTGAGTGGTGATCTCTTCCTTTTGCTGGTTTCCTTTTTTATAAAAAAAAAAAAGAAGGGAAGGCTGGCGCTGACTTAAATCTGTAAACAAGATGACGTTACTTTGTACAACGAACTCCACTTGTGCTACTGGACTCTCTCTTTGTATGAATATGTGTTTGACTATTCTGAAATCAAAACTCGTCAGAAAGTCATTTCTGTTCTCGCTTTCGCGGGGAATTAGTAGGGAAAATGCTTTATTGAAATTTTGTTTGTGTAGTTTTTCATAACAAACAAAGGACTGATGAAATGATTGTCTTGTAATTTTATACTGTCTGTTTAATAAGGACGAGGAAAATGTTTCTAATCTTAATTCAAGTTCTGACTCGAATTATGTCTCTTGCGACGGAAACATCCAGGAAAGTCTTGACGAAAAGTCAGTTAGGGTAAAGCAGGGAGAGACTACGCACAATTAAAAGAAAATCTAAAAAGTTGCACAATATATTTTTTAGTATCTTATGCGAAATCACATTCTATTGATCTTTCATATAAATCATTATATGTTTAATGATCATGACTTTTCAAAGTCGTTAATTTGCGCAAACTCTCCTACTAGGGTGGGTAAGATTGCGCACATTGGTAGGAGACAGTGCGCAGAAGATAACATTCGATAGTAGGAACCAAACAGAAACTACTTGCTGTGATCTAAAACAATATCAAATGTTGTATTAAAGTAATTAGCTAAAGGAACCTGAATATTTCCATTAAATGTCACATTATTTACTCTTGACAGTGTTTCTTAACTTTGCTAATGCAATCGTAAGTGGACAGAGGAAAAGATATACTCTTCACGCAGTGTATTCGTACGTCAAGCCGTGGGCCAGGACCAAAAATGGCACCGAAGTCTAACTCTGATTTCTACATAACTTTGCGCAATCTCTCCTCACTCATGGTATTAAATGAATGTACTGCGCAAACTCTCCTATTTGAAGCTTGCGCCAACTATCCTAATTAGGGGGGAGAGATTGCGCACCACATAGCTTCGTTGGACATTTCAGGAAAGATCACAAACTGATTACAACACTAGTTCTGACAAAAGAACTAGCTCAGATTTATTACAGGACGCTTATGAATTTGTTTGTAGATGCAAAAATTTAATGATAAGTTTCAGCGACCACCTTCTATCGACACAGGAATTCAACTGACGAATCGGCCAGTAACGTATTCACTTGTTCTTTATTCGCAACCCGTCAGTCGAATTTCCGTCTTTCCAGGACTTGCGGAATCTCTCCTATTGCGCAAATTCTCTCACCTTTACCCTATATGAAAATCTCTCGAATGAATATATTTCCTCTGTGACGTCCGTTTTCTGCCAAATAGTTTATGGTATTCTTATCAGTGATTCTGCTAGGCCTTCCTGTGTGTGCGGGGGGTGTTTACCCCCTAAAATCTTGATAAGCCCCAGCTCTAAAATTTTTGCTGTGAAAAATCGATAGAAATCGTACAAAACTTCACTTACACCCTGTCAATTTTGACTTTACACTCTCCCTCAAACTGAAAATCCTGGCGGAAACCCTGATTCTTATTATATGAGGAGCTTAGTATTAAAGTTCGACATCTTCCTGATTTAAAAAAAAATGAATTGCAATTTATTCATATGGCTTGTTTTATGCTGAATTCGATGGTTAAACTTATTATTGTCAGAAATGGGCTTAAAATCACCGTAAATGTTAAAATTAATTATATTTTATTTCAGTATTTTATCAATTGTTTTATTATTTACTTATTATATTTTATCAGTTTATTACTTTACACTATTATGACGCGTAAAGAAATGTTTTTATGGCATGTAAGTAAAATCTCAGCTTAGCCACAATTAAGTATACTACCTTTTCACATTTCAGGCAAAACTGGAAAAGTGCAGTTGTCTAACTAGAAAATTAAACTTCTCATAGGCCTATTATTTTCCTTAACTCTTGTTTCATATATATGTCAAACTTAACACCTCATATTATCCATTTAACTCTGTTTTTGTACCTATCTAAAACTTAACTCTTAATATTATTTCCCCTAACTCTTGTTTATATCAATCTGAAACTTAACTTCCCATATAATTTTGCTTAATTCTTGTTTCATATTAGATATATATATATACCTAACTACACTGTAAAAATAATTATTAAATATTTTTATACACACACACCTTTTTAAAAGTTTGTTAGATTTGTCCTCAATTTCTATGTACGTAAATAGATTAATAAAAAAACCTGTGTTTTTGAGTGGAAATATAACATTGTTAATGAAACAAAAAAAATACGCTTCTTTTTGTAGTTACATAGACCATACCGTAACTGTGTGGTCAAATCTGTTTCTTAGCTTCACAAGAAGCAGCTATTTCTTTCGGATCTTCCCCAGTGAGGCGTTGATATCGTTCTCAAATGGACCTCCAGGCGAAATATCTCTCTCTCTACCCCAGTAGCACACATACGTTGAAAATACGTGGATTACACGTTAGTACCGAAACGTATTTTTTAACGTTGTAAATGTACCGAAATGTCCGCATGTTGAACGGTTCATTCGACGTTGGATAATGGTTGAGAAGAAACTAGTTGAAATCAAGAAGCGGACGATGAAGAAACGAGTTCAGTTGGCCGAAACAGAGCATGGTTGCTCTCAATTGGTACACACACTTAGTTGCATTTTGTCCGTTGCTTTCATCATGATAAGCAGTATTAATTGTCCAACAGCAAATTATCCAACCGTCTGCTGTAGGGTTCGAAGCTGGAACGTTCCACACTCGTCGCCGTATCCCCTCATCCACGGATTAACCTTGAGAGTCACTACTCTTTTATGGTATCTGTAGTAACAATCAGTCTAGAAAGCAGTCGCCACAAATCCAGACGGGTCGTTTCACCATCATGTAAGAATAAGAATAAAGAATACTTACTTCTTTCTATGTTATTTTCCTTCTTTAACACTTTGCCCATCGTTGCACTATTAAATGTGTATTTCTCAAGAAGTGTAAGTCGCCTTAGGAAAACGCATATAAAGAGAAATCTATCTCATAGTTGAAAACACTTTACATTAACGCCCTATTAGCGAAATCATTTTCTCATTGGAATATAGACTGAAGTTCGAAGTGTTTTCAACATGCAAAAGAGGACACAAAATAATAGTTAATGGCATTCAATTAGCTTTTAATTAAAAATTTTATTCCGTTAAATTAGGAAGAATCCCATGAAACAAAATCTATAACATAGTTGAAAATAACAGTTGAATCGACGTTGAACTAACGTCTTATCAACAATATCATGTCTGTTGAAATATGATTTAAAAATAAACGTACGTTTCTTAATCGATAACGGTTAATCAACGAAATAAACCAAAAATCAACGTTTAAAATACGTTTGTGTGCTACTGGAGTAAGATCTATAGTCCTTTTTCGTATTCCTTTTGTTAAAAACTTTAATTTTAGATGAGCCAGTCTAGTAACTTTGGACTTCGGCCCGTCACGGCGTATTCCTTTTGATTTCGTTTCTGTTTTATTGGTCTCTCCACCTTTTTTCTTTAATTTCTTTGTCAGTTGAAGCACTGGGATCCCCTTCCAAATCAAAACTTTCTTCATCACTCAGCCAAAAGACCTGGGGGCCTGTTTCACGAAAGCAACTTTTCACTCTTCAGCTTTCATTTCTGGAGGACTGTCTCACGAGTGCTAAACCTCCGGCCACAATCTTTATGGTAACTGTCGTTTCGGTCTACCTTTGGGTGTCAAAAGTCCACTAACAATTGAATATTATCTTCTATAATCCTTTTTGCACCAAATGGTAGGAAAGTGACTGAATGAGAACAGGAGTTTGTGGTGGGAGGTTTGCGGTCTTGAGACAGTCCTCCGGAAATGTAAAATGAAGAGTGAAAAGTTGCAAACTACTTTTCTGAAACAGTTCCCCTCTGGTCATTAACACTATCACCATCAAATTCATATACAATTTATATCTCAATAATACCTTCTTCACTCTCAGCAGCTACTCAATTCTCTAAGAACCCCATACCGAGCGGTCGTGGCTCAGTGGTAGAGTACTGGTTTAGCATTCGGGAGTTTACAATTTACCATCTTAACTGAAATTTTAGAATGGTTTTCCACAGCCACACTGGGCAAATGCCGTGATAGTACCTACAAAATAGGCCATCTACCTTCTAACATTATCTCACCCAGCCAATCCCGGCCTGAGCCTTATATGCCTAAAGGCCATAAAATAAATTCCAAGACCAATCTAATGCATGTTTTATCCTGTCTTGCCAGCGGTGAATGTTCATACTTCATTTATTAATTTTTTAAGTCCGCAGGGTCTCTAGGAGGGACTCCTTGAGTTAGGGTACATCTATTTACAACTTTAAATTTACAGATTGACATTGTCTAAATACTTATCAGACTGTTTTGACTCGGATATTGCGCAAGACTTCGGGCGCGCACCAACCAATCGCCCATTAAACCCGCTGCGGTTGGCCGATACTGTGGTTTCCAATGCTCCCTTTCAAATTTGCTTAGACTGGAAGTGGCCAAGAGTCAGAAATTTTGTTTATTGATTATTATGGTCTGAAGTTGGAAGTTAATTATTTACGTGAAGGTTTCGTAAGGGTAGGGAATTTTGTCTCGAAAAGCTTTGTTAAAGGTTTATGTGCTCCATGAGGAATCGTGTTGCATTGTTTTGTTTGTGTAGTAATCTCCAGTAAATAACTTAAATCAACCTGTTTCCTCCGAGCATAAGTGAGGTGTGTATTTTGAAGCTAAAAGCTGGTTTGAAGGTTTTGAGTCGATAAAGTTCAATATTGTGTGAAATTGCTTAGATGTTTTGATGGTTTGTATTTATCTAACCGTGTGCCAAAGGTCTGCACTTATACACAACGATATAAATATTATTCTCAACATCTTATGTCTTTTATGTAAAATAATGTATGGAAATTTTGTGTGTGGTTTAATAAAGAAAATAAATGAAGCGTATGCGCGAACAAACGTCTAAGTGACATTTTCAATTAAGAAAAATCACGAGTACATTTTTATATAAGAGGAAAAATATAAGACATAAAATAGTCATACTTTGCACGAAGATATGTTAGACTAAGTCCGCTTTGGTGCAAAGCATGAATATTTTATGCCTCATATTTTTTTCTGTTATATATAAAAATGTACTCGTGATTTTTTTTTTTTAAATTTGAAAATGTCACTTAAACGTTTGTTCGCGCACGCTTCAAATCTAAAGAATATTTAGATCTCGAAGTACACAAATAAAGAGTTTATTTCCAAAGTGATTTATGTCAATAGAAAATCAAGCTGCATGAAGATCTTTTGTTTTCCTAATATGTGCCTAAGTAGTTTTAAACAGAGGTGCCATCTTCATTTCAAATTATGTAGCTCATTTTTTTTTAAAAGCTGAACTTTCTATGGAGATAAGACTTTTGGAAATAAAATCTTCAAACACGAATAGGAATATTACTTACGAAAAATGCTACAGGAGGGATACACGAGTATTTTGCATATAACAATTTGGATTTAGTTACAACACCCCTGGTTCAGCGTTAATGCACGATCACTTTTAGGAATTTTTCTATTCCACACACTCAAGCAATCTTTGGGAGGTATGAAAAAATGCCTACCATCTCCCTTAGTATGCTCCGAATTACATTCTGGAACAAAACAACTTGATATGGCTATAAATATTTCAAAATAATTTATAAACACCAACCAATATAAGCGGCAGAAGCGCTAACTCACCCACGCTCTTGCACCAAACGAACGGCACGCCGCCTGTATTTGACATTTGGAACTATTTCAGTTTGATTATGTGCTGAAATGGAAGTTCCATCACTTTGAGTTTAAAACGCCCTGCTAACACGTAAAATTTACCTATATTATTTTTCTACAGATACTACCATACCTAAAATAAGGGTAGTGACTTACGGAAGAAACTAAATCACAAGAGGAATACATTAATTTGGTCATGTATTTACGGTGGTAACGTCATCTATATAAACCAATAGAGGGCATACCTAGATGGCGGGAAAACAGTTGAAGAGAGGGGTGAAGTTGTTTCAAACGCATACACGTACAGTCTACAGGCATGTCAACTCTCACGCAAAATGCGTGAGTCACACGCATTCAAGCATCAGCTCACGTTCTCACGCTTAGAACCTGAAAACTTACGCATTTTGAGAAAAAGATCAAAATTTAAAGCTCACGCTATAAAGTGAAGTAAAAAAGCAACTTTCTAGAGTGGAGGTATTCAAAGACATAGCGGTTGATGTATGGTATGGAAAAGAAATGTTGAACTTATCAGATCGTAAACTATTTCAAAACCTTTTAAAACTGTTGGTTTCAAATAAGACCTACTCTAAAAACTAAAACTGCTTGTTACCGTACCCTGTGTGTGTTCTTACGGTACTTCCGTGATAATTACATCTGTATTGTAACTCTTTGTTATGCTTTTCGTTTCTTACGCAATCTCACGCTTTCTCCCTCCCATGTTGGGAAACTTCACGCATTGGCACTTCTCTAGGTTGACAAATCTGCACTTACATATAAAGTTTCCCCGGTTGACGCTATATTCAGCTAAATTCATCGCTTACTCATAATCACTTCCTTTTTTTCAATATATCGCGATAAAAGTGACAAATTTCCGTTCCTCGTAGCTTAGTTGGCACCGAGTACAAGTGGTTGCTGATGGTGGATAAACATTGTGGACGGGTTCAAATACCGCCCACGCCGACCATCCTGTTTGAAGTTTTCTAAAAGTGTTTTCAGTCCAATATGGCACATACTGAGACAGTACCTTCCTCATTCCTTCTTTTGAGGATAGATCAATGTATGAGACGTGATGGCGCTGTAAAGGCCTTAACTTTTAAAAAGTTCATTAAGGTTATTGTAAAGTAACGACATCTAAAACAAGATGGCAACATTATCTCCGTATGTCTCTAATGTACTATTTCATAGCACGAAATTAAAACCTCGAGAGTTCAAACTTTCTGAGAAAAATTTTGATAACCGTTTCAAGAGCTCAAACCGTGCCGATTTTTATGTTCTTGTTGATTCATTGTTGGAATAGCTTCATTGTTACAGGTTTGGTTATCCACAACAACAATCAAACCATTTGGAAGCTAGTGAGCATTCATTGGCTTATCATTTGGGAGGTCCTGAGATCTATCCCAGCGGCCGACCATCCTAAGGTTTCTTAAAGAGTTATTCCTCAATCACATGAGGCAAATACTGGAATGGTACCTACAAAAATAGTTCCTGGCCGTCTACCTTTCAACATCCTCTCCCCCACCCTATCCCAGCCTGAGGCTGAGATGCCTAAAGGCTTTAAAATAATTTTAAATTCCCTGGATAAGTATTACCACATATCTTATTATGAGAACAATTATGATGTATCCTATTTGTTAGACAATTTTAATGAAACAAAAGGATTTGTATAATTCATATATGCTGTAACTTCGAAAAGAATTGGAGACTCTTTTTATGTATAATTTCTTTACGCGAGCCTTATGGAACATTGACATAAGTTTTTCGAAACGAAACCTCTCGCAATACGCCACTGGCTACCAGTACTTTCACACGAACTGGCAATCGTACAAGAATTCTTAATTGATATATATCTTTCTTTCTTTTGATATACAAACAAACAAGGAAGCTCTTGTTTCTGTTGGAATGCAATTATGGTGTTGGCCTTTGAATTTAATGTATTCGCTATTAATTAAGCGAAACCCCTTGCCTCACACGTTGTTTACAAACCTGTGAGGTCATCGTTCCCTAGACAATCATGATAAAAGTATGAAGTGTCTTAACAACTGCTATAGCACCAACTGTGGACGCTGGTTTATATATATATATATATATATATATGTGTGTGTGTGTGTGTGTGTGTGTGTGTCTATATGAAACACTAAAATATATGGTATTAAATGAGGTAGATGAGTAACGCAGCTGCTAATTTTGTAATTGAAAGAGCGTCTACATCCAGTTTTAAAATATCTGCTGGAGAGTTTAATGTCAAATGCATAATACATATTTTTTGTGAAAATAAAATTCTGCACAACAGATGGCTCTAGTCTCGGAAGTTTGCATTAAACCTTTCATTTGAATTATTTCCAAACTGGTTCTCAGTATTTATTAGTTCTATTTGCAAGTATTTTAAATGACTGCTGTTCATTTGAAATTAATATTTAAATGTTTTAAACGGAATGATCAATATTGTTGATTCCACTTTGATTCGTTCTAACGAAGATCGCTGCCGTAGATTATAAATTTTCAGTGCGCTAGGTAATTTAATAAATTGTGGTAGATGAAGGTAGATTGACCTATATTTGTGGTAGGGAATTAGATAACCATGTATTTAAATATATTTAGAAACCTAAATGTCCATATCTCACAAAGTAAGCCTTTGCGACTTTAGAATCAGTAGAGGGTGAATAGAGAAAAAAGCAATTATAAAATTGGCGGGAGTCGCTGTAGCTCAGCATCATTGAAGGTAGAGACGGTAGGGCATACCAACTGGAACTGGCAACCAAGCCAAAGTGATATGTGAGTGAATTTGTACTCCGAGTTTTTTTTTGTGTGTGTGGTTTTACTGTTTGTGGGATAGAACAATTGTGATAGCAATGACCAGTGCTATTAAGAAACCTGATATTCAGCTATTATAGTTACATTTGTTACGAATTTCATCTGTTTTTGTGCTTGGTACTCCAATATGTAAATGTAAACAAACTGCCTGCAGCATTTCCAACTCGCCTTGTGAAATTGTACATGCATGCAATAGTACCAGGTCATTTGCTAGTTATAAACTAGAGACAGAATATAAAATTTGATCTGGGCAATGAGATCTACGGTGTTATAGCAAATGTTTTTAACAAGATTAAAGAGAATAATATTCCGTTCCCAATCAGTAAACCTACCTCATAAATAAAAGAAGGACGTAAATTCAAAAATACAGTGTTGGGAGTGTAGGAAGATTTTTCATAGTGTATGTGTTGATTTAAAGGAAGATGTCGTCAATTTTTTAAAATCTTCAGAAAATACATGGTGATGTATAGAGTGCCAGAAGGCTCGAGAAGTCCACGTCGGGTGACAGCACTTCGGAAATGGCTGAAGAACTCCCCACTTTATCCGAAGTATATAATTTGTTATTAGCTATTAAAAAAGAAGTATTAAGGGCTCTAATAAGAAACTGGAAGAAGATTTGGGCAGTTCCTTGGACTCGGTTCATGTAAAACTTGATGAAAACTGTAACCTTATTAAAAATCAAACAGAAGAACTGAATACATGTAAGAACACTGTTGAAGATCTAAAAAATGAAAATTTGTTGTTAAGAAAACAGTTTGATAAATTGAAACTTCAAGTAGATGATGTAGACCAGTATAGTAGAAGGAATACTGTCGAAATACAAGGTATTCCTGTCTTGCCAAATGAAGATGTTAATAGTATAGTGAGGAAGGTTGGTAGTGCTTTGGATATAAATGTTAGTAATGATATGATGGACGTAAGTCACAGGCTAAAAAGTCTCCTAGTCAGCCAGAGCCTGGTATTGTTGTTAGATTTGTTAGGAGATCTGACAAAGATAAATTTATTGCAAGAAGGAAAGTTAAAAGAAATCTTAGTTGTACAGATCTGGGATTATCTGTGGGTGGAGCAATCTATGTTAATCATAGTTTGACGTTACACCGTAGGATAGTTTTCAGTGAGGCGAGGAAAGTGAAGAGGGAAAAAAATGCTTTCCTTTGGACTGACCATGCAGGCAGGCAACATTAAATTAAGAAAGAAGGCTGACGATACTTTCGTATATACCCTTACTAGCATTGATGAAGTTAGAAGCCTGACATGAGTAGAAATGACCATTCGCTACTTTTAAATTACCAAAATGTTAGGGGTATTCGAACCAAATTATATAAATTGTACACTGGTATCGCAGCCGCTAATTTCGATATAATACTTTTGACCGAAACTTGGTTATGTAATGGTATTTATAACGGAGAATTTATAGATCAAAGATATAACGTATTTAGATGTCATAGAATGCATAAAGATGGAGGTGGTGTGCTTATAGCGATTTTAAAAGGCTATAACGTTGCCGAATTACCAATAATTATTAATTGCATAGAAGCTTTATGTGTAAAGGTTAAAATAGGAGTCAAATATCTTTACGTCATTGTAGTTTATTTTACACCGAATACCACGGTTGATGGACATAATGATTTTTTTTTAAATGAAGAAATAGATGACATACAACGTCAAAATATAATAATTGTTGGCGACTTTAACATTCCCTCTATTACAGATTGCTAATTTGATTTGTTACACGGTGACACTATTTGTAAGTCCTTAGCTGACTTTATCGAATTTCTTAATTTAAGGTCATTGAACCCAGTAAAGAAAATGAACGGTAAAACTCTTGACTTAGTTCTCTCTACTATTGATTTGGAAGTTAGCGTATCTAAAAATATATATCCTGTTTTGGTTGAAGATATACATCATCCATCTTTAAATTGTCAATTGTTTTTCAAAAATACTATTTCACGTCTTAAGCATAGTTCTAGTATTGTATACAATTTTGGTAAAGCTAATTTTCTTAATTTATACAATTCCTTAAGGGAACAAACTTGGATCAATTTATTCTCAATAAACGATGTCAATCAAGCTGTTAACCACTTTTATAGTGTTTTGAATAACATTGTCGATAGTAACGTACCCAAGAGGAAAGTATTTAAAAGGCGTCGTCGCCCTCGTTGGTTTACACCGGAAATTGTTAATATTTTAAGCGAAAAAGAATACATAAGAATGAGTCAGATTATAATTTAGATAAATTTAGAAAGTTACGTAAAAGATCTAAAACTCTTATTAATGAGGCATATAAATTATATATAGCTCAGGCAGAGGCAGACTTAAAGAACAATTCCAAATGCTTTTGGAACTACCTTAACAATAAGAAAAGTCATAAGTTGGAAGTTAGTCACATGACCTATAATAGTCAAACTGTTACTTCTGATTCTGCTATTGCTGACGGGTTCGCTCAATGTTTTAAGTGTTTATTCTTCAGCCTCGGCAAATTGCAATGAATGTGAATCTTCAAATGTATATGTATCACATTGTTTGATGGTGAATTCCATATCCGAACAAGAATATTTTAATTCTCTTAAAAATCTAAAACCGTCAAAGTCATCGGGCTCAGATTTAATACCCACTTATATTGTAAAGGGATGTGGTGAGGTGTTAAAGAAACCGTTATGTTATATTTACAACCTCATATTGAAAACATCTGTGTATCCAGAGGCTTGGAAAATCAGCAAAGTTCGTCCTATTCTTAAGAAGGGAAACCCAATAAATATAGAAAATTATAGACCTATTTCATTAATTTCTTCTATAGCCAAAGTATTTGAGCACATTCTTTACAGACGAATATTTAATCATGTAAAACCTTATATATCAATACATCAACACGGTTTTTATCCAAGGAGGTCAATAGTTACGAATCTTCTAACTTACGTTATATATATCAGATACTCTTAATAATAATTTTTCTGTTGATACAATATATACTGATTTTTCAAAAGCTTTTGATAAATTGGACCATGCTATTTTGATTAAGAAATTATCTAATTTTGGATTTTCAAAACAACTGTTGCAGTTGATCTCTTCGTATTTAAAAGACAGGAAACAATATGTCGTTTACAATAATTAGAGATCCGACCGATTTGATGTTTACTCTGGCGTGCCTCAAGGATCTAAGCTTGGACCGTTATTTTTTGTATTATTTATTAATGATTTACCGACGGTTCTCAAATACTCAAACTGTTTACTGTACGCAGATGACATAAAATTGTTTAGACGAATAATAGTAGATGAGGATTTTTCGAAGTTACAAGCAGATTTACACAGTTGTTATGAGTGGAGTATTCAAAATAAACTGCATTTCAATTACCTTTTCTAGGAAAAGATAGCGCAATTCATTTTGAATATAAGATTAATAACTTAAGTATTAAAAGAAATCAAGAGGTTAACGGTTTGGGAATTCTCTTTAATAATAAACTATCTTTCAATGCACATGTAGAAAAAGTATGCAATGAGGCTTATAAACTCTTAGGATTTGTGATAAGGAACACACGAGAATTCCGCAACTTTAATGCTTTAATAATTGTATTTAATACTTTTGTGAGAAGCAAACTAGAGTATCCTTCGATAATCTGGACTCCTTACTTCAAGCAATTTATTAACAAAATTGAACGTATTCAAAACAAATTTCTGAGATACCTCTATTACAAGATTTTTAGAATTAATTCTTATCAAGAAAGGGTGTCGTACAATACACTTTTAAAGATTTTTGGCATACGTTCGTTGGCAACCAGACACGAGTTCTTGCTGTTAACTTTTCTTTATAAATTAGTAAATGGAATCATTGATAGCTCGGAGTGTCTAAAGCTATTGAATTTTAATACAAAAGCTATCAATTTAAGGAGTAGATTGCTTTTTAATTGTAATAGATCTGAAAGTATTTCACATTCCAATTCACCTGTTATAAGAATGTGTCAGTTGATATGCCGTATTCTACTTATGGAAAAACTCTTAAATATAATCTCCGATTGTTATGAATTTTTTTAACTTGATATTGTATTATATTTGGTCTTCCGATTTTACTTATTTGTGACAGGTAATTCCGTTGATATAATTGTGTCCGAGTACTTTCATTTGTGTTTCAGTTTTGTTCTTGCTTCTAATATTTGACGTATTTTAATATTCATATTTACTACTTGTTGATTATTTTCATGTATTTTTTCATTGTTTCTTTTTGTCTTTCTTTTGTATCATAACCATTTGTAATATTTGTAATTATGTAAGCCTATTGTATATTGGACATTTCTTTTCCTGTAATAGGCGATTAATAAATAAATACTAAATACTTCATGCAATTGGTCGAGAATATGTGAAGCGCTACCTCCACAACCCCCATGCATTGTTCACGGCGTGTGTACATTGTACACGGGACACCTTGTACCTTCATCATCCTTGGTAGCATGGTGAAAGAACGCATCTAACATACCTGAAAACCAAATGAATTATTAAAATTTCTTACTGAAAGAAAACCTGTACGGCTTTGAACGGTGTAATAAAAAAATATAATTTTAGACAGTCATACCAGATGGAAATGGATTGTACTGGGTCACCACTTTTCAAATATCAAAACAGTATGTATTGTGAGCGAAAATCTCGTTTTATTATTCGCAATCTGACTCCGTTTATTTTTTGGGTGTACCAGACAGAAAATATTGAGCTCAAATAAGGTAGCGGGTCCGAATATTGCCCATCTTAACTTTGTGGATTTTTTTCTTACTAAGAAAAAAATATATATTCGTGAGAATCGACTGAACCATCAAGTTGGGAGACTATTTGGACAATTGAAAAAAATAATCTGCTTCCTAGATATGACGTATAAAAGTGTAATAAATCGAAAACTAAAATGTTTCCAGTGGGCCATATTGAGAACATGGTGTTCCCAATACGGCCCGCTAAAGAAAATAAAAGCGTATGGAAAACGTGATGTGTAATCTTTATGTATTACTCATATATGCTACATACTGAGAGATATACATTGCAAATATACGTAATTTAAATGAAATTGCAAAACCAAGAATATTGTATTAATACAAAATGCCAAACTTTGTGAAAACAAGTGAATATACAAGAAGAAAATATATGAGTAAATAAGAAGAAGTGTAACACAAACGAAGAACTTTAGAACGTCACGTCTCATATAAGGGACAAAGAAATGGTCCGTGTTTTTAGCGGTGATTCCAACACACTCTTCATGAACGTATTTGCGCTACGACACGCTAAGATGCAACCCTGTGTGCCTGACAAAGGTAAAAAAAAAACAAGATTCACAAGACTGGAGCAACTGAGTGTCGGTTCTCCAGGACAATTAGAAGCAGTTGCTGAAATTCTGGTCGTTCCAAACGTGATGACTGATGACACTTGCTTTGTTTTGGTTTTAATTTTCTTTTTCTCTGCATTGGTATTGATTCCTTATTACCTGGCATTATCTTCGTTTTAATTACTAATCATTATGATGATGAGTATTCAGTACAAATATCCAGTTCTTTCATTTTATACAGTTATGACTCCATTTTACCCAATATGGCGCTGGGCCATATTGCGCACTATTGACCTCTTTTCTTTTTCTGGCACCTGCTAGTTACACAATGCAATACATTGCGTCACACACATTTTATGTTTACGTATGCTCACATAGTTACATTATCCATGCATTATACTGATTACGTTTTCAACCATAGATTAGTTACTATGCTAAAATAACAGCAAAATATTTTCTTGCTCAATATGCCACTGCCAACTTGAGCTACTACCGCTCACGCCTCTCGCAAACAAACGAGTCGCGAAAAAATGCCATCTCTTGTCATGAAGATATAATTTACGGTGACATCTAGTAGCACCAACGCAAAGCTGCAGAGATCTGTGTGGTGGACCATATTGAGGACCCGGGCCATAATCGGTATACTTACATTATATTTTATTTAGACATTTCTAAAATAACAAGCTTGCGTTGTACAACTGCCATATGAGGATCTTGTCTGTCTACCTAATACCCGCTCACTGTGTTCTGTTGAACGCCACATCTGTCAAGTTAAAATGACCATAGTTGAAATTTTATTAAAAATATACTTAATATTTTAAGCCCCCCTCTTATGCCGCCACTGAGACCAACGCTCTATCAAATGAGATTGGGCCGCTCGATAATGTTTGTAGAAAACACTAACGAGGGAATCCCAACTGATCAGTCGATATTAACACGAAATATTTTTTATTGTCTTTATTCGAACGTGCATATACCGGAAATAGCATTACAAGACTCACGATCTGCCATATTTTTATGCAATATATTTTTTTTAAAGAAATTGTTAAATTGGTCATATTTCCAGTGAG
Organism: Lepisma saccharinum; assembly: GCA_022664845.1. Classification (NCBI taxonomy): domain Eukaryota; kingdom Metazoa; phylum Arthropoda; class Insecta; order Zygentoma; family Lepismatidae; genus Lepisma; species Lepisma saccharinum. The sequence continues at coordinate 49,851 of JAGDQP010003564.1, forward strand.
TAAAAAGTCGCAGTACAACCTTATAGTTCACAAACCATCAAGGAAATGAAGTATCGTAGTACACACATGTGGATTGGTAGTGCTACATTTTGGTGTATATCGTCAACGTGGCCGCCATCTTGAAATCCGCCATATTGGATGTAGGTAAAAAAAATGGCAAATAGGTCTTGTGACATATCAAACAATGCGAGAATGTTCCCAGAAAGTCATTACAAGTGTCAGATTTGACCTATCTCATACATTGTAGGAGTTATCTTCACTGATCCACTTGCTGTTTAATTTATTTACCTCCATCCAATATAGCGGATTTCAAGATAGCGGCCACGTTGATGATATACACCAAAATGTAGCACTATAACACCAATCCACATTTGTGTACTGCGATACCTCATTTCCTTAACGGTTTGTGAACTACAAGGCTGTACCGCGACCTTTTAACTCACTGAAAATATGACTAATTTCACAATTAAAAAAAAACAACAACATAAAAACAAGGCAGATCGCGGGTCTTTTAATGTTATTTCCTGTATATGTACAACGTTCGAATAAAGGCAATAAAAATATTTCGTGTTTATATCGACTGATCAATTGGGAATGTTCCCTCGTAAGTGACATTATTAAGATATTAGAAAATAACGAAAAAAATATTTCCAAAAACTAAATTGTGTGCATCTATGGAAGAACCTACGTAGTACGGATGTACATTTCAGATATCATATATGTCACTTCGGTATTCATGGGATGTCGGGATGTCTTGTGGATGTCCAGTAATAACTTCGTGCTATGAGGGATAATACTACGCTCATATGAAATATTTCAATTATATGCGTTCTTGTAATGAATTAGAAAAATTATTTACACAACACGTATGAATAATTATTCCATAACGTCCCGCCTTTTAATAATTTAATTAGGCTTTTTCATGTATGTATCTCACTCTTGCTTAGGCTTATTCTACATGAGCAGGAAAAACGCGGCTATTTTAGAGCGCTTTCACATACGGGCGAGAGCGGAGTGGACAACTCTCGCGTGGCTTAGAAATACATTGCGAGCAATTGGGCTTTCCACATCAGCGCGAGGCGGGAGCGGGTATCTCTCGCTGCGGACGAAGAAACACTCGGATTTCCCTGCTAGAAATGCGGCGAGACTTTTGCGAGAGCTGCCCGCTGAAAGCCAAACAAGGCATTGAAGTAAATGAGCTGTTTCACAACAGCGCGAGTGCGAGGCGAGAGCGAGCGAAGAGAGAGAACAATGTTGTCAGGAAACACCACGAAGATAGGCTGTATTTTCATCAATTACAACAGGCCGGTAGCTAGAATTATTTATTTCAAAGCTAATCTTCTTGTTGGATCATAATAATGTTGATATGAATGTTCATAGAGTTGTAAACAAGAAGTGTTCTTCTTTGTTACACACATTACGTCGTTTGAGACTTTTTCTTTCCATGGTTACACAAACATGTGCCCTTTTTGGATGGCTCCTGTGTCAAGCCCGTTACTCACTGGATGCTGTGAATTTTACGGTTTAATTCCTACATTACATCCTTTCATTCTGCAGTATTGTTGTGGTTGTACATTTCTTCGTTTCTCTGTACCGACACTTTAATTTCTCAACTTTAGAGCTTCCTAGCTTCCTTAGTTGGCAACACTGACAAAACAACTTTGGTTAATTTTCATTCACTCTTTATAGCAAATCTTTTAACGAAATAAAATAGTATATGTTCCATTTGAAAAACTATAAGTTTGTGTTGGGGGTGGCAACACTGTTTACCCCATGACTACGTTTTATACATTGTCATATATCCTCTTCAAGTCAATTAACTTTTATTTGTAGCATTTTTTTGTACAATGCATCGTTTCTGCGATATTTCTGACAAGCAAACATACTGATGGGACAGAAAAAAAGTTCTAAATTTTTTCTTACATCAAGGTAAAATGTCAAAATATGTGCACATGCAAATTTTGGCAACTCGAGAGCAATTACTTTGAGAGATATCGATGATATAATAGTCAGGTTCTTGTTTCTGGAGAGTGAAGATAAAATGTTGAAATATCCTTATATTTGTAAAATGCTGAACGAAATGGAAAGCAAATACATAGTAATGGGTACTGGGTGGAAGACGCTGTCTGTTGGAGGGTATGTCCTTCACGGCCACCATCTTGAAGTCCGCCATATTGAATCTCAATTGGTTTTCTTAAATGGGAAGAGGGTCGTGTAATAGGTCATTCTGGGCTAGAATTTTACAGGAAGCACGTTTCTGAAGTCAGTTTTTCCGTAAATGTAGTATTGTGTAACATCATCTATACGGCCTGAGCCATAGTTGCCTAAAGGCCTTAAAATAAAATAAATTCAATTATGACTATTTCATCACCAATATCTCCCAAAGTAAATGCTCTCGAGTGGTCAAAATTTGCATGTGCACTTATTTTGACATTCTAACTATGATTAAAGAATAAAATTTAGATTTTTTTTTCCTGCCCCTTCAGTATGTTTGCTTGTGACAATTGGCTTTGATCGTAACAACGTTGCAAAGCTTTTCCATGAACTAACTATTCAGGTTTCTGAAATCATTTCCATTGTCTGTATTTGTATACAACAACCTATTTCAATCTTGATATTGGCTGTATTTAAGTTTTCCTAAACTTGCTGTAAGCTTCACATAAAAGCTTGCTGTGAATTTGGAGAAACAACGTATTTCTGACCAGAGCACATTTATAGTTTGCTATGTAAGATAAGATAAGATAAAATTAATTGTATGATTGAGTTGAGATTTGGCTGCGTTTAAACGAAACATTATATTAGTGTGTTGCAATTAGATACTTATCTATTCGCTATCGTGTATTTCTTGGACAAGAAACCATAAGTGTTCTCAACTTGATATAGAGGTTATTTTTTCCGCATGACAATACGTCGGGTTTTTGTTTTGTATCCGCTAGTGATGATAAACAACACATTTCATTAGCATAGAACACATGAATAATGCCCATGTTAATTGTGAGGTTTAGCATCAGGAAAGTATGCAAAATATCCAGTGAACAGACGTGTAAAAATTATTGGTTGGCAATACTGACCATATGTGTACATTTGGACCCGACCTCGCTCAACCTCGACCTCGCGACCTCACTTCAACCTAGGCTTCGCGACCTCGCGATGGGACTTCGACCTCGGCCTCGCTCAACCTCGAGATCGAGGTCGCGACCTCGCGATCTCACTTCGACCTCGACCTCGCTCAACCTCGAACTCGTGATGGTATTTCGATCTCGACCTCGCTCAACCTCGACTTCGACCTCGCGCAACCTCGACCTCGCGACAGGACTTCGTCCTCGACCTCGCGATCTGACTTCGACCTCGACCTTGCTCAACCTCGACCTCCCGACACTACTTCGACCTCGACCTCGCTCAACCTCGATCTCGACCTCGCTCAA
>JAGDQP010003564.1:53285-83972 GCA_022664845.1 Lepisma saccharinum
CGCGATCTGACTTCGACCTCGGCCTTGCTCAACCTCGACCTCCCGACACTACTTCGACCTCGACCTCGCTCAACCTCGAACTCGTGATCTCATTTCGACTTCAGCCTAACTCAACTTCGATCTCGCGACGGGACTTTGCCCTCGACCTCAAACCGTGAGGTCGAGGTCCAACCTCGCGAAGTTCAACACCTCTGATACTGACAATCCGATGGCATGAAATTGGAACTCCTAATATGTGGCGTATTGATATAAATCAGCTACCAGACAATATTTTCCCAACAACTTTTTAAAATTTTATTTTCGAAACGGATGTTTTTAAGACAACAACATGTTAAAGAAATCACTTTTCTGAGTTAAAAACATATGGGCCAATTACAAAGTGAGTTTAGTCTTGGTCTAAGTTAGGTTTAGGCTTAAACATCGATTAGCAAATGCACTCAGGTTAGCCTAAGCCATGGTCTAGATTTTTTGCAATCGGGCGCTTATGTCTCATGGGTGTACTTGATCTATGTTCTAATTTACTTAAGCTTTAACTCAGGGGCAGGGATTCCGCCAGGATTTTCTGTTTTGAGGGTATAAAGTCAAAATTGGGAGGGTGTAAGTAAGGTTTGCACGATTTCTATCCGGTCGATTTTTGAACGTAAACATTTTAAAGTTGAGGGTGTTCTTATATGAATATGGGGGAAACCCCCACAGGGGGTCTGGCAGGATCACTGCTCAGTAGTCTGTCTACAATACTGAAATGGATTCTTTTAGTAATTTTCACGCATGTCTTTACCTTCTATCTTGAAACAATCAATGAATTTGTGCCACTACATTTAGAAGTTACAATAACACATGCAATCATCTTAATATGACACACATAAATGTCACAGCTCTTTTGTTTATATGTCGTTCATTTCTACATGTGCGTGTACAAGGAGAATGACTTTGAACGGTACATTGGTCTTTAATTACTCCCCCACCCACCACCGTATTTGATGTTTGTCAAAGAACTTTCTTAGATTGATAATTTACCTTTGCAGTGAGGAAGTGGTCAACTGCATAGCGTGAGTTTGATAACAAGGAGTTTGTTTTGGTAAGTTCATGATTTCCTGAGCACTATAAAATGGTTTTCTCCCCCCCCCCACTCCTCACACACACACACACATTGCTTTAAATCACTCTGTCAACCTTGCCTCTTTTAACAATATTCCATCTAAGCGTTGAAATCTTGTACATGTGTTTGTGAGTGTAATCAACGAGTAATTTATGGATTGTTCATGGTTTGATGGTTCTGCATGCATATGTGCTCCATACTATCTAAATATGGATTCTGATTTAATAAGTGAAGGAAAGTGCATATTAGTTACAATAAATAATATACTACATGAACTATATAACAGATTGCTCCAAAAGAAATTTTGCATGGTCTGACAATAAAATAGTGACATTACTACTATATAAAACGAAATAAGCACGTAATGGAATATAACATATTTTCGATGTTGTCTTTCCGATATCTGCACACTTTTCCACATATCTTACGCGAGGTAGTATTTGTGGTCTTATAGACATCTTTAGCTCAGGATGGAGTAGGAAAGGAGATAGGATGTGGGAAGAATGTCGGTTATCGCCTAGTTTGATGGTACTATCCCGGCATGAGCCTGGTTTAACTGAGGAATCCAAAACATTTCGAACGTAGTGCTCTAGCAACTGAGCTACGACCGCTTGATATATATTACTTTTGAAAAATTCTCTCGAATTTTTGTCCTGATGTCGCATTCAAATTGGCAATCACACTATTCTGGATGTCCTCTCTCATCCCATATCGCTCTTCAGTCTAATTTTGGAACAGGAAGTAATCTATGGCAGCAAAATCAGAAAGTTATGAAGGATTCGAAGACTAGAAATATTTTTTTGTGAGGGGAAGTCGCTATTTATTGCAGAGTTTGGAAGTGCATTGCCATGTAGAAACATCTTCTGTAGTCGAATATTACGTGTTTACCCCGACAATCTCGAGTGTTTTTCTTCAATGATTCCTCCTAGAACTATTTCATGAACGATGTTCCTATCGAGCACAAATTCTCGATGATATTGCTTTTGTATCGTAGCAGACGCCCAACATTATTTCCAGTTGAAGACCACAGGGAAAGAATGTGCTTTGTCCATTTTAGTAAAATTGAGATAAGAGTGACATCTGTTAGCTCTTTGAAGGGCATTTGTAACGAACTACCATGCATGAAGATTACAATGTATAGTGCGTCTATTACAAGCAAATCTTTATTTGATGTGCAAATAGATTATAATACTGATTATGGATTTTAAAACGGTCTGCTATGAAATAAAAAAAAGGGACAAAGCACGTTATTTTCCTGTGGTCTTCAGTTGCGATGTTTTCTAAATATACTTCTTTCTTTCTGGTGGTAAGCCCAGGTTTCTTCTCAAAGAATGAACAATTTTCATAGAATTCTCTACCCTATAATTTACAATCAAATTTGATAACTACATTATTCTGCTCCATTTCCAGTACAGTTTTCTATATTTTAAGGTAAGTATACAATTGTATATACTTAATTTTCTATAGATAAAGGCAGGAACGTCGAAGTCCTTAACGAATATGGACAAAACAAGTCTGAAAAGGTTCAGTATATAGAAAGGAAGTTAAACTTCTTTAGAAGTGCCCTGGACTTGATAGTGGGCATCAATAGCACCTGCTAAATTTTACTACGGCCCTGGGCAAAGGTCAAGAAAAACTAATTGATTTTTCAGAGGTAGTGTGTGCATATGTTTTCGTAACATATTAATCAAAATAAAATCAACAGATATTCTAAATTAATGTAAGAAGTGGACCATTACAACTTTACCCCTTCTGTCTTTAAAAAAATCAAGAGGAGAAAAAATGTCTGTTTCATAAATCTAGCACAGCCTGCAGGAAAGTATTAAAACTCACGAATGTGTTAAATGAAAACTCTCTCCCTCAATTAAGACCCGTTGTTTTTATTCCTCCTCATCATCCTCCTCCAGTAATACTCCTTTCTGCACCGTTGGTGAGGAAGAGGATAAAGTAATAGCGACTGAGCCACACACAGAGAGTTTTGGAATGAGCTTTTGTGAGAGTGTGTTGGTTCTTTTCCATGACTACTCTGGACAGTGGGGGCTTATCTCCATCTGGTCGAAGAGGCTGTGTCCTGCGGTGTCCCGCACTTTTCGTTTGAGTCTTTTATAGACAGCGATAAACCGGCTTACCCAACTCGGGCGCAGATCCAGCCAGAAGGTGGTGTTAGACGACATTGGCCAACGGGTGCTTCCACGAAATGCTAATTCAATTTCGCGAGGTAATTGATATTGTCGAGAGCTGGTTTCACACCTGGTAGCTCTTAAATTGCAACTCATCGCAGCTGCTTGTTTATTTTTTATTTTATTTTTCGTTGTGTGTGTGTTTTTTTTATGTTACTTCTTACTCTCTTTGATGTTTCATATTTTTCATTCCCATCCATAATGGAAAAGACTTATAAACACGCATTAAAAAAATACAAACAGCCTTTTCTGTTCTCAACTCGAAATATGATTTTTCGGTAAATAAAGTTTTAGTAGTGCAGTCAAAGAAGTGTCTTCCCACGAGTACAGTAAATTTCTGTCTACTATATTGTTTATTTCTCTATCTCTTGTCCCCTTATTTGTACAGATTACGTTATCTAAAAGTTATATTAATATAAATTAATTATTTGTGTCTTGTATACTGTACAGATTACATTATCGAAAAAATATATTAATATAAATTAATTATTTCTATCTTGTATATTGTACAGATTACGTTATCTAATAGTTATATTAATGTAAATTATTTATTTCTATCTTGCATACTGTACAGATTACATTATCGAAAAAAATATATTAATATAAATTAGTTATTTTTGTCTTGTATATTGTACAGATTACATTATCGAAATGATAATATTAATATAAAATAATTACTTTTATCTTGTATACTGTACAAATTACACTATCGAAAAAATTGTATTGGTATAAATTAATTATTTCTATCTCTATGGTCATTTTGAAATTTCAATTTAAAAGTAATTATTTATTAAGGATATAATAATAATCTATGCTGCTCTCTTGTATTAATTTACTCGAGTCAAGCAATCTTTAGATTCTGTCTCTGGTTCTTAATGGATACACTGTATAGAAAGTAATACATTTTTCTTTTTACTTTTTGTACACATATTTTTCTTAAATTGAATTGGTTTCTTGCTCAAGCAGTGTAAGAAATGTGTACAGAAAGTGTGGGAATTTACCACATTTTCTGTACATTACATGTTTTAAGGTTTTTGGAGCCCTTTGTGTTTTTAGATTACTCTATAAACCTTATTTGTATTGCTTTTATTCACAATATGTTATGCTAAATTCACTCTAACTCAATTTTACATCGAGCTTCTCCATTATATAACGAGACCTGTGACGAATTATTGTTCTCTGTACACGGCTTGAGTTCAATTCCTGGTCCAACTTTTCCCCATTACACAAGATTTTTAGATTCCACCGTTGAAAAATGAATCCTTCAGCTCTTTATTGTGATAAGATCTAACATTACGATCCAGGATGTCAACCCTATACCGTATGGTTTCAAGTGGAAGCACATAGAGTTGCGTGCATGCTCCAAGAAATATGTCATCTCAAACATACACACCGACACCTCCATATCTGCCCCCTTTCAACAATGTTGCATGCTAACGTGACTGATTCACGCCGGACCAGTCTTCGTCAAGATTAACGGTCCAGAGAAAATCAGGAGATTCGGATGCTTGATAGTTCGTGGTTCATGTCCACCTGCCTCTGTTCAGTGGCGGATCCAGCTAGGGTGCACTCTCCCCCTCAAGGGCAAATAATTTATTCATATAGCAATTTTTCAACAATTTATCTCAGAAAAAGCTTCGATTTGCATCCTACAAACCTAATTTACCTATAAATATGAATTTTGGAGGATACTGGTGTCATAATATAGCAATAGGAGGTCTTATATGATAAATTTATACTTGAAAGAAAATCACTTAGCGGTAATATATCGAAGATATCTCCGGATTATTCCACTTGCACCGCCCCCTCTATAAAATCCTGGTTCCGCCACTGGCTTAGTTGGTAAAACGTTGGCCTTGAATTTTGAAGATTTTGAGTACGAATCCAAAGTCCGGTTAAAGTGACAGATTTTCCCAGGTATATCCCCAATCCCACCAGGCTAATTCCGAGATAGTTCCTTCAAATTAATCCTGGTTAACTTCCTTCTTACATCTCTTTCTCCTACTGTATTTCAACCTGATTACAGATGTATAAATCTTACAGATACAATAAAATTAAGGTGGATGGTAAGGTATTACATTGCTAATTTTGTGTTACATTAGGGTAAAGGCGGGTGGTTCCGATCGTTGCGAGTATAATTTGCTATCTGATAAAGATGACAAATGTTGTTGAGAAAATACTACGACGTATGAATACCTGCATCTGTTCTAAACGAAATCTAACTAACGTAATACGTAACTGAAAAATATAAAGACCAATTGTGAATACGTTTCATCGATCGGAATCACCCGACCAAGTCACCCCAATCACCCCCAAAAGCAGTAATATACAAGATCTCTTACTTGTCTCTCACTAGAAATACATATTTATTAATCAAGCTATGAAGTGAGTTTTCAGATTCGAAATTTATCGCAAATGGAACTATTTTTTTTTTTACTCTTAGATCCCACACAGTCCTTGTGATACCACACGCGTTCTTTGGTTATTTGCCTAAATAGAATTCAGCCTTCAAGTTTAGCACATAGTGGATCAGTATATTGCAATAAGGAGAAATTGCACTGTACACATGAGCGATTACATTAGCCTCGACAAAGGCAAAATGCCGCTTTCCTAATATATTTCCTTGTGAGGCCACATTCGAACTGAGCCAGACTGAAAATGCGTACCTTCAGCTGTAAACACCTGAAGAGCTTAAGTTATTTCCTTTTCATGGTCTTTTTATTTTCTGTAAACATTCTAGAGGGCGATGTAATATGAAATCGCCTTGCAGCTGGCTTCAAATCATGAAACCTCCAACTTCTTGAAGAGCCTACTTCAAGTCTTCTTCTGTCCAATGCTTTTCCGGTTTTTCTTTTGTATTTTCCCACCTGCAAAGAAAAACACTTAAGGAAGCAATCCCAGCAGCTACTTACTGAAAGCGATCAGAATCACCCGAAAACCCCCGATCAGAATCTCCCCACATTGCTACTGAACAACGTTGGCAACACTGCGGTCGGAATTTAATTATGTCTCACCATGTACCTTATTCACATAGATATTCTTGTTTTCGCATATATTCCATCCATTTACATCATACGTAACATCTTTTTATAAACTACTTCAGGACACAGTTTCTAATAATACCTACAAACCCACTCTTATCTTGCAGTGGTTTCGTAAGTCGAAAGACACATAGAACAACATTCCACATCTCTACAGTTCCTGCAGCTCATTCTTCAACTAAAGTTGATCCCACCAGATTGCAGCACTTCTAGCGGCGGTAATGTTTCCGATCAGAATCACACTCCCTTCCAAATCGATCAGAATCACCCACCTTTACATTTTCCACAGGCACAACATTACGAAGAACTGTCAAGCTATAACCATCACGCAGAATGGAGGAAATACTAGAGTCACCTGGTGGTGAACATTTTAATTAAAGAACCGTTGGTAATGTCATGGAATTACAAAATGAAATCTAACACGATATTAGCAAACGAGACGACATTACCAAACTTTACCCTATATTAAATGAAACATACACGCTTTCAGTTTGCTTATTTCTATGTTAATTGACTTCATGACAGAAAATAAACACAGTAACGACGTGCAAATAGACTCCATTCAATTATAAAGTAAGTAAATAGTCAAGAGAATGGGACTAAAAGAGGGGAATGAGAGAAGAGTAGGAGACCGAAAGAGGGATATGGAGTAGAGAAAATAAAGATAGGGTAGCACCTGTCAAATTCCCATTTCAAAGCTTTCTCTGTCAACCACTTTTTTTTTTTTTTTCAGGGCGGATCGAACGAGTGCAAGCTCATACGAGACAATGAGAGTCGAAAGGTTTTGATTTATTCAGGAAATACACTTCATACATGCACAGAGAGGTCGAGACTTTCGTTATATATTCACCACGTCCTCTCAGTATGCAAGCAAGAACGTGCTCTGGTATTCGACTGCTTTCATTACCTGAAATGTCTCTTCACATTTTCCCCTTCTCCCTCTTTTTGTTTGACACTAATAAAGTGTGAAGCGAACTAGCAAGACAATATTGGCTTCAGACAATGTATGCAATAAAAGCCGCATTACAGGACACAAGCTTTCAAGAGGAAAATGTATTTTACTACGTTTCTAGAAAGAAGACTATGCTAATATAATCTTACAGTATTTGTTATACTGGCAAAATTGCCCGCCCATTGGTGCGGAGTGAATAAATTTACAACTTTCGGGGCGACTTTTAATATTGTCATTCATTGTCCTTTGTCCTTCGGAACAGGCATACCATATATCAAGTTTCTAAGTTTAAGAGTTTTTCGAGTTCTCATATTCAACTCGTTAGGAGGTTTTCGCCCCCTCACACTCCGGGAAAAACTAAAGAAGCTCTTGTTAATGAACTGAAAAGAAGAATTTATGCCAAATATCAAGTTTCTAAGCGTTCTATAGCCTAAGCGTTTTCCGAGTTTCACTTCCACTTCCTGTTTCACCTCCATTAGGGAGGGGCAACCTTTTAGTACCATACTTAATCCCCCTAGGTCCTAAGGAATATTTGGACCAAAATTTATTCAAGTCCGTCAAGGGGTGTGGAATTGTACAGCGTTCAAACAGACTTTCAGTTTCGAATACAGGATGCGGAAAAACTATGATAGTAAAATTGTGGAGTCAAAAGGGGAGAGGTTTAATGAAGCATTTTCAACATCGGAACCGTGGGTCTCCGAAGCCTCCTTTTGGAGATACAGCGTTTCCAACTTGGAGCCCAAATTTGATGCCTAACATTGCGAACAAGATGAAAAAAAAAAAAAAATCTCAATAAATCAGAAATGACGCATTGAATGAAAATTTCGTTAACAAAAATTTGTTTCTAACAACATGGTGGATATCAGGACAGCAAAGATATCACCGGTTTGTCAGTGTTGCCAACCAGGTATAATGAGTATTTTTTATATGGCAGTACATCACGTTATTGGATGTTTGGCATCCTCTAGTGATGGTAAACAATAAACGTGAGACACACCGCAGTGTTATAAATAGATACCGGATGTTAGGCAAAATGCCTATTTGTTTCTGTTAGGAATAGGATAAGAATGAATGTTGTGAGGGATGGACGGATGTTAGCTTCAATTTAAGGCAATTTAATTTTGCCTATTTCATTCGATATTGCCTATATTATTTCATAAATGCGTTTTAATTGCCTATTTTGGACATTTTCTTTCAAATCCGAACATGACTGAACCAACTGCATACAATTTCCTTTTTCCAGCAAGAATTTTCGGTGCTTCCAAGAAATTTAAAAATAAAAGTTTACAGCGGCAAGCAAAGAATGTTCTGGTCAAGGTCAAGCGACATCCAGATTTATTGAAAGAATGTCGCCAGGAGGTAGACGTGAATGGCATCTTCCCCACTCACTTCCCGGGCTGGCCACAGGTGCACCCAGTCTGGAGAAAGTTGTTCAAAGGCCATTGCAGTTTTGGGTCTCTCGTGGTTTGTGGTGGTATTTTGTGTGCGTGTTTGTGCTTTGAACTCGTAGAAATGCCGAAGGGAGCGTCTTCTCTGAGGAACAAGATGTACGTACAACTATGCGAAGGAATTCGGATCCGGTGTGTTCACAACCAACGGATCGGTGTTGCATTGTACGTTATGTGAAAAGTCTGTGAATTGTACGAAAAAAATATGAAGTTGAGCAACACTTAGAAACTGCTAAACACAAATCGGCTTCTATTGAGAAGTAAAAGTCACGTGAGGTAAAACCGTCACTGATTACATCATACGCTATTTCTACCCGACACTCTCAGTTTTCTGCAGATTTATGTAAGACATTCATAGAGGCAGATATTCCTTTGTGGAAATTACAGAATGCCTAGTTACGGGGTTTATCGAAGAACACAGGTGAACAGGTACCGAGTGAGTCAACACTGCGTAAAAATTACGTCGAAGGGTGTTACACGGGTGTCATTGAAAGAATACGGGAAGAAGCTCGGGGGAACAAAATTGGGTATCTATTGATGAAACAACCGATGCTATGGGAAAGTTCCTTGCTGACGTTGTAATTGGTACAATGGAACACTATCAAGAGCCCAAAATACTTCTTCTTGTATGTGAGCAACTGGAGAAAACCAATGGTACAGCGATCGCTCAGTTGTTCACTTCCGCACTAAATATGCTTTGGCCGGATGGTGTTAAACATGTACTTTCTTTTGTAACAGATGCTGCGCCTTATATGATAAAAGCAGCAACGGCCCTTAAAGTTATTTTCCCCGCTATGCTGCACGTAACATGTCTCGCGCATACTCTCCATCGAGTTGCAGAGGAATTTCGTGTTTCATTTCCCGAAGCTAACTCTAATTTCCAATGGAAAGAAAACATTCCTCAAAGCCCCATCCCGGGTTCTTTTCTTGAAAGAAACAGCCCCTGAACTTCCTTTGTCTCCACGGCCAATACTATCAAGATGGGGTAATTGGATATCTGCTACTGTATTACGCAACCAACTTTCAGAAATTCGCTGAAGTAGTTAATTCCTTACCTGAAGATGATGCAACATCAATTCGCATAACACAACGTCTCTTGAACAGTTCTGTTGTGCATTCATCACCGCCCATTATTCTAATTTATCAGACACAATAAAATGTCTGGAAGAGAGCAATAAAACGCTGATAAATTACACGGACCGTTTCTATTCTGTAGTTGAGCAAATTTGTGCCGTACCAGGTGCTAAAGATGAGGTTGCTCGTGGGAAATGTCAGCGAGTAATTGCGGCTGATAAGGATTTGGAGAAATTAAGGGAAATCCAACAAACTGTGAAAGGTGGAAACATACAAAGTGACCTAAATCGAAATGTTCTCGCATGCCTTAAACATGCTCCAGTAACATCCGTGGAGGTTGAAAGAACTTTTTCGAATCTAAAAAATATGTTGTTGTCTGATCGCAGACATAATTTGTCAGTTGATCACCTGAAGAATTACTTGGTTGTTATGTGCAACCGCAATTAGTGCTATTCTTCAGAGACTGCCAAACTGTGTAGTACAAAATCGAAATGCATTTAACCATGTAAGGAGAAACAGTTTCTTTATTCGTACTGCTGAGTGGATTATATAGTGTAAACATTTTAACTGAAGTGACTCCTATGTGCAGTGATAAAGCGTGCATTCAAATAATTTGCGTAATAGTTTGAAGTGGCCAACAACCACTTTCTTTTGTCAGAGTGTTATTGTGTAGCTATTCTGTAACTAATTCATAATGTAAAAGTTTGGAACTTGCGTGATTCCTGTGCGCAAACATGAAACAACTAGACTGCTGTCTCTAATGATGAGCTACTGGTTAATTTGAAGCAAATACAAAGAATTTTCAGGTATGATTCTATATTTTTTGAACGCCTACTTCAGCTTTTTTATGCCTACCTTTATTAATTGTAGGGAAATTTTATTGTCTTTTTTATTGCCTGTTTCTATGTTTATGCCTATTTTGAATCGCCTTCGTTAGATGCCCCTCCTTTTAAACCCTCAATTTTACTACTAGAATTTTTCCGCAAGCTCTATTTATAAACGTAATTCTGTGTGTGTGTTTCTCTACTATCCATGTGCACACTGTTGGATCAATGTGAACAAAATTTGACACTAATCTCCACTTAACCACGGAAACATTGTACGTAATGCCTCATCCCAATATATACACTAACATGTTATAAGCCATGAGGTATCAGACCCACACCATAGGACCAATCTACACCAAAGTAGGCATGCCTCTTTCTCTTGACTAGTGTAAAATCGGAAGCAGTCCTCACAATATACTGACATACCACTATTTATGTGATGTCCCTAAATGTTTTATGTATCAAATTTCTCACGGGGTCTTTACTTGACGACGGGAGCCGGCTGGGTAGCCGTGCGGTCTACGCGGTACTCGAAGGTGCCGGGTTCGAGTCCCGGCAGGAGCATGGATGTGGATTTTAATGGCTAAAGGGCGAATCGTGATGGGCCGAAGTCCAAAGTTACTAGATTGGCCTATATAAAAATAAAATTTACCAAAGTCATAACTTCTGGGACAACTGTAAAATACAGTACAATTGGGTCTTCAAATCCACACATTGTAACAATTTTTCATGACGCCGTTAGTCCCCTTTCAAACGGGTAGATATATTATATACAGTTTAAAGTTGGGTCTTCCAACACAATCTTCATAGACGGTCTGATGTACGATTCATTAGAAAGCTCACATTGGCCGTCTTGCTGGTCATTTCTACGCATTGTGAACAAAAGTCGACACATTTGTTCGTAATACAGTACAGAATATATTGGTCACATTCCTGAGAAGCAGCCCAAAGTAAATGATTCCTTTTAGGTCACATAAAATGGGAACATATCTTGCGAGGATGCAGTTCACTATTCACACTAGGTGTTGCCTTTCCGTTTGGGGTGAGCCATTGTTTCCTTGTGTGACGTTGATGTACATGCATCAATTTTGATCATCCGTGACAATTTTCGGCAAAAGGGACGAACAGACGAGTGATCAAGGAGGTACAGGTGGCTATACGTTGGTCTTTGTTGTTGTCTATGAGCATGGGGAACACACATACGAAGTTTTTGCACCTTCCTTATGGAGTGAAGATATCTGCCGCCGATTTTATGGTCAAAGTTCATCTGTGTGGCCAAATCCCGTATCGTTTGGTGTGGAACCACATGAATTAACGCATTCAAACGGTCCTCATCAACGCCCACCGTTCAGATCGTGCAATGTTGTTCATGTCGAACTGTCCTTTCTTAAAAGAAACCGCATACGACCTTTTAACAGTCACTAATGGCGTTGTCGCCATACACTGCACAAATGCCTTTGGAGGCTTCCCAGGCTCGCACACCTCGACTAAACTCAAACTACATAACGTTCCGGAAATTTTAATTTTTCTCGACTTGACCCTCCATGTTCAATGACCTGTAATAAAGAAAATGATGCATTAATATCGATGGTTCAAGTTGGTAGGTATTAACAAATGACCATGTTATGTAGTGTACATACACAGAATAACATCAAGAACTAGTTCATAGAGGATATTATACCTCCTTTGTTTGACGACAGAATTTATGCACCAAACCAATAATTTTTAGACGTACTACGTTTTGAAATTCTGCTACTCTCTCGTTATCATAGGAAGTATAAGACTATAGTAGATTTTTCGAGAATTTGAGTCGAGCTGTTGGGGTGAAGGAGCAGAAAGTTGTACCTGAAAAGTAGGTTAAGCGAAGGAGAAGATACAATGTTGCCATTTTATCTAGTTATGTCCCTTCTTAGTGTTGATAACGGTGTTTTGGTTGCTTGTATTTGTAGAGCTACTCAACTGCTGGAAATAATTATTTCACAGACCTCTTTGTGTTCCTCTTTTAGTGTTGGTTGTGCTCGAAATATTGTCAGTATACGAATGGCAAATCTAGCAGGCAGTGAACTAAAACAATTGGCAACAGTGTACCACTAAATGTCACAACGATTTGAAATTCTGCTACTCTCTCGTATGTTTTGTGTTGATAGGCGTGGCTTCGTGATAAGAGAGACTCATTCTTTTAAAATTATAACTTTAGTTACCTTACAACCATTGTCTCTTTACACTAAAATAGGAGCAAGGGCGTTAATAGGATACCATGTAAGTGACTACTAATTTTCAAAATATCATTTCGGGTGGTTATGTGTAACCTTCATACAGATATCAACAAGAACAAAAAAAAAATCGTTGATGATTTGAATACTTAGTTTCATAAATGTGCTTTCCTAGAAAACTTTACATATTTGTCCTGCTGACAGTTTGACGTATCGATGTGGAATTCGATTCACAATTCGTATGTTTGTGTTTTGCTTTCTACCTTTTTTTCTCTTTTCATTTTGATAGGTGAGTGAAAGTTACATGCTGAAAACCTGTCAGCTTTCGAAAAATTTCAAGCTTATAACGTTTGATTTTTGTCTTCATTGCAAGAGATGGATAAATATCGACATAGAGGGAACGAAATAAACATACAAGTATATTTTGCTGGTGAACTGTCATATCAGCTTGTAATGTCAAGGTTTATTGACATTCATTTTGTGGTACGTGAAGGTTGTCGACATTTGTTCGTCTGATTTCATTCTGCTATATGTAGAATTTGTCTACATGTTTTTTTTTTCCTACATAAAGAGTACATTGTTAATACCCTCCTTTAACTTGTTATTTGATAATTAATTCTAATATTTGGTTGTACTTCTTTGAGTGATTACATTTGTTCTCAAAATGATTACATTAAAGTTGATTCAAAAGATTTGGTATTCTCACAACATTTTGTGTACGAGATTTTTTGTTTGCAGTAAAAACCCTGTTAATTCGAAAATCGGGCTAATGTGAACAAGAGTTCTCTGTGTTAAATTTTCATTTCGTCTATTATTATTATGGAAGATAGTTCGAAGCCAGTGGCGACTGGTGGTTGTTTCCATTGGGCGTTGCACGCAGCCACAAAGAGGCCACGAAAAATTAGGGAAGGTCTTGGTCTTACGAAATATACATAAAATTAAATATTTGTATTGGGGCAAGAAAAACTTACATTGGCTTAGCCCCCCTCCCTTCCCTTACTGTGGGTCTGGACTTTCACTACCTGTGAGAGGATTGCGTAGCTAATCAGTTACAATCAATCAACGTAGTGTTAAATTATGTAACGTATACACAAAAGAAGAAGTGACCAGATTATCAAATAAAGGGACGTGAGTCAATTAATTACGATTTTGAGAAAACTTAGAAAAATGTCGTAGCTATGAGGATAGAGTTTGATAGTTTGTCATAATTTTTCGTGGCTAGAAATTTGTATCACTATTATTGGTATTGTTAATATCAGTTTTAGAAACTTTGAAGATTCACTAAATGTTTTCTCCAAGCTATTTTGAACTATAAAGTCGAACAAGCCCACAACTCCTCACATTGATCGAAATTCTTCTGCCGAATGGATTGAAGACAGTTCGTGACGGTTCCTTTGTCAAGAAATGTGTAAATTGAACATAATTTCTCCGCAGTTTGTTTGGGAAAATTCCAAAAGTAATTCGGAAATTTCTCTGAAGTAAACAACGTGGCTGCCATAACGTGCCATGTGAATGTAAAGTGGAATTTTCCTTCGCAAGTAATCACATCGCATACTTCCTTTGTTTCCCTTACCCATTACATTATTTCACTCTTTCTTATTTTTTATACCGTGTTTGTATTGCCTGTTGTTTCATTCGAATCATCTAGCTGGTCTGTTATACGTGTAATATTTGTTTCAAAGTGGAAAATAGCCTTTTGTGCAAAGGAAGGTTCAATTTCTCGACTTTGAAGTTGATTAAACAAAATTTCCACAAGAAGCATTAATTTAATTTTTATTTTTAAAAAAAGCCAAGATCAATATGGCTCCTAATAAGTGTTTTCTTGAGTACTTCAGCGCAATGGATTGTGTTTGAATTTTTCTCTTCCTCCATCTTCACTACCTTATTAATGCATTGAATAATATCCTTTTTATGCTCAAAGACAGAATTTACGCTTCTGGACAGGAAGTTCCAACGAATATTAAAAGCTCGGGTTAACCGTTTCTTAACGAGTGAATCTAAAACTGCGACTCGCTGGGGACTGCCAGAAAAAAAGTACACACGCATTTCAAATTTGAGAAAAAAATATTACATTTCTTTTTATAAAAGCAGCTTTCCTAATACATAGATATACTTCATGAGTGTAACAATGTATATACACAGTATTTGGAATAGAACGATACAATACCATAGGTTTAAAATTAAAATTATAATTTTGCGATTAAAGTAACAGTCGCCCACAATGACCTCTGTCTAAAAGCGATATTGGACTGACTGCAGATGCTGCCAAAAATTTCATGAAGCTAGGAAACGGAGAGGACACTTAATGTCGTGTGTCAACTTCCAATCTAAACGAATATGGACCAAATTTTGAGTTTTAACTCAGTTTTTTACGCTTGATTCCGCTATCGCTGTGTGGCTCGTTTTTTATTTATGTTTTAATTCTTGCAAAAAACGTAAATATTATTTGCAGTATTTTCTATTACATGCAGAGTACGGAATACTATTATATGAGTAACTCAGGAATCAAAACTTAAATTAAAAAACGGGCCACACTGCGATAAGAAGCGTATTAAATTGAGTTAGAACTCTAAGTTTGGTTCACATTGGATTAGACTGGAAGTGGACATACGAGTTTAAATATTTGCTCTGGCGTATATCTTTCGACACTAAGAGGGAAAGTGAGAAAAAGAGAGAAACTGCGAGTAAATGAAGGTCAGTAGCAGACGCCTTCAGCCTGGGCGGTGATACGCGTTACGAGTGGATGGAATGGAAAGCTAAGGAAGGGAGAAAAAGAGTAGTGACTTTAAGGTTGAACTTTCTACCAATGGTACTTAACATAGGATATGCTATTCCAACATCCAGCGAAGGGAGAGCCAATGTAGCGGTTGGCCGTTGAAAAGCTTGAGCGAAAATTACGCACTTAAGATTAAACTTTGAACTTGTGAAGTATTTTTTTTCTCTCCCTAAACGGAGACTGTAGCTTTTTTGAACATCGAGGGATATAATTTATTATATATTCTATATTTTAGAGTAATTGAAATAAAAATTAGATAATTTAAGAATGAGCTAGGTGTTGTGCAAAAGTACAACACTGACAAAGAGCGCTACTGCTTCGAGCACGGACGTATGTTGTGTTTGTACCAAACTTTTTTATGGCAAGCTTGACATGTTCAACTCGATTTCATCTTAAAGACTGACTAAAAATTGGGAAATCAAATTATAAATCTTTCATGAATACCGGTACATCGACATACAATAGTCAAAAGTGTCAACGGTGTAAAAACGCTGTCAGTGACTTCTGCCACCAACCTAAAATATCATGTCATCACAACCAATGAGCAGACAAAAGGCAGACAAAGTACAGTAGACAAATTGAATGAATCAGTGAAATATTGGTTAAAAAATAAAACGTATGCAAATGTCGTTAGTTATCGCAGCGTTAGTTCTGTACAGACAGAGAAAAAGATAATCCGGGTGTTGGCGAACTTGGATACCTCCTCTCTCAAGTTCGGAGCGTGGTACCGTAGGGAAAGTTCGCGATCCTCAATACAAGCCATGCAAGTGAAGAGACACTTTTCATGGCAAGATTCAAAGAATCATTTTTTTATTCGAAACTCGAATGAAGTTTCTCTCTCTATCTCTCTCCCAAACTTAACCTGTTTTTAACTTCATTTCAAAGCCTGGTTCTAAGTTTGTTAAACCACGCAGAAATAAGTAAATAAATTAGTAAAAACCAGAATAAGTAACTGAAAATTAATCAAACAGTAAATAGTATGATAGCAATTATAGAACTGGGACTTGGATAATGAACAGAAATCAAATCACCATCACGCATGTAATCGTTTAACTTTAGGAGTTGCGGTAGAGCTCAGCCCTGGTGTTGTGGGTCGTCGGTTCGATCCCTTCTCATGCCATATGGACTTTGTGGTGGACAAACAACGCGTGCATGGGTTCTTCCGTTTCATCTCACTTCTTCATTCCACCGATTCATTCAATCACCATGCGTCCAGCCTAAGCCAAAGTTGCCTAAATGACTTAAAAATTAAATTCAAATTCAACGATTCCCGTCAGGTGTAAATAATTAAGAAATCATAAAATTGCATGTTTCTAAATTACTTGCATAAATATTTTACAAACTTACAGCCATCTAGGAAAACCTCAAAGTTCCCGAAATGATGATACTTGAATAAATCGTATATGCATTAAAAGGTCAAACCGTGCTATCCTGACCCTGTGGTCTAGTGACTAATGTCTTGGAATTGGTATGTCCCACTGCCCGTCATCTTGACTGAAGAATTCCAGGATGATACCTTAACTACACATACAGCACAGGATATCCCAGGAGCCTTTAAATCCGGTGTTGAATATCCGAGATTGGGTGTAAAACCGAGCAGTGGATCTTACTCTGTTTTGTTTCTCGGCTCACCAGTAGACCTAATCCTGAACAATCATCGCAACTTCTCAGAGAAAAAAAGCAGGAATTCCGCCAGTATTTTCAGTGTGGGGATGAAAGTTAATTTTTTCGATGTCTATTTCGATATTTGACCGAAACTTTTTAAAGCTGGGGGAGCTCTCAAGGATTTGAGGGTGACCATATGATGTTCAACTACGAACCGTGCCGCATTGAAACATAAACCTCATGCAGACGGGGTAAGAAGATTCCTTCTTGCGCACCACCATACACGATATACTTTCGTTCTATCAGTTGCCTGTCTTATCTTAATTGAAGACCTGAATTGAAAAACATCCCAAGTCCACTTTTCTGCACTTGCATTTTTTCTGTTAGTCGGTATCTATGTTCCAAGGACTACCCACTTACATAAATATTACATCCTAATCCCACCACAGAAACCCTTTTTCAATACAAAATAATTTCCGCTGAATAGGATTACATACGAAAACCTTGGACTGTTTTTCGTTTTATCGCCTGCGTAAGGTTTGCGTTTAGATGTAACATGGCATTGCATACTTGAACTTCTTTTATAGGACTGCAGATATGTTGATAGTAAAAAAAAACAAAACAATTCTTTCAGCAGTATACAATGCTCTTCTAGTATGAGGAAGGTTAGTTCTGGACTGAAACTGGTATATAAGCCAAAGGTCCGTGGCCGTGAACCAGGTGGACAGATAATATTTTGTCCTAACCTTGCATGCGAGAGAGGTAGCATTCAAAGAACGAGGGCTTTACATTGACTCCGATTCTCTTTTGTCCCCACGAAGCATCGAACCTGGCATGCCATGACTTCAAAGTCATTAGCGAAACCTGTTGTCAATCGGGAAACTTCTTATATCATGAAGCGGATATTTGAAGAAAACCCCAAAAAACTACCTTTACTATAGTTTATATGCCACAATGATATCGCAAATAAGTTGTGTTAATTCCGTGCAAATACGTAGATGTTGTTATATGTCAATACTGATAATGTCGGCTCTTGGTTAGTTATAGACGGTTAGCACGGTCATCTTCGGAGCGTGTAGATCTGGATCCATGCCTTTTAGAGCTCGATAGAACTCCAGTTCTGTACCGAGCTGACGTAGCTCAGTTGTAGAGCGTGGGCGTAGTATTCGCGAGGCCGTGGGTTCGATCCCAGCGGCCGACCATCCTGACTGAGGTTTTTCCAGGCATTTTGCTTAATCACACCAGACAAATGGCGGGATGGCACCTTCAATATAGGCCCTGGCCGACACTTTCTCGAATCCTTTCCCCTCCTTTATCCCGGCCTGAACCTTAGATGCCTAAAGGCCATAAATAAAAATCAAATTCATTCAAAGCATTTCTGAAGAACTGAATTTATGTCTGGTTGTTCCGTGTAAAATAACGTTCATGGAGCAGTGCCTATTACATCTCTTTTCATTTGTGAGAGAGTGAATTGCTATTACAGTCCGAAAGGAGTTGATGAGCCCCTTTGGCTTTTGCTAAAGTGGATTGTGGACCACTCGGCTCAATGGACCCCGGCGAAAATTGAACTCGTTACCACGCACACAGAAAGCGAGTGCGCTAAACCTCTCGGCCACCTTGAGGTCCTTTTTCATTCGTGTTCTAAGAATTATTTGAACCTGTTCATGTCAGTAACGTTATTTGATACACGCGACCACTAGGAACAGCGAAACTCTCTGCTGTTCTGTTTATCTTAACAAGTAGTTGTCTACGATTTTACATAACTATAAGAATTGCATTTGCCCGTAAATATGCCGCCCAGGGTGCTTCTCCCCCTTAGATCAAGCACTGGTTTAGCTACACTTGAATTTACAAAATAAACCAAACAACGAAACACGCACGGAATAATTTCACACGCGTCACAGCAATGTTTTTCCTCAAGCTGACAACTTACAGCGAGGACGCGACCTCTTCGGTATGTGCACCCTTCATCACGACCTGGATATCTAGGTAGCGACCGCGACTTAAACCTTGACTTTGACCGCGAGGTATCTTCGGTATTTCGTTACCATCAGTTTCCTCTCCTATTATGGGAACATGCATTTGGCTAAACATTGCCTCATTCTTATTGCGTTTGTACACCTGTTCTGGAATTTTGATATGTAAGTACTTTTCTCTAACTTATTTTATCATCGTATGCATATTTTGGGATGTTATATGGCATGTATTATCTTCTAAGGATGCTGAAATTGAAGTGCTTTTTTCCACATGTAAGGTTGTTGTAAGTCTGTTAGCAGTGGAATCTTAAAATCCAGAATTTTGCAGCACAATGCTACCCCACACGACTAGTACCTGTGAAAAATTCAGATTCCTATCTGGTCCCTCACTAGAGATTTTTCCATTTCAAACTTTGGTATAATATTAGAAAATCATATGTTTAAGCCCACATAGTACAGAAAGGAAATAACTCTCAGACGCAAAATTGTGTAGGTATTGACTATAGTACTCTGTGTCCCTCCAAACAGATTTTCAAGCCACAGAAAGAAACCTCCTATATAAACAGTTTTCTTGAAAATGTAATTTTGTCCATTCTCCAACAGTAGTTTGGGACGCACATTAGAGTTACAGCGTGGAGTAGTAGGGGATTCATGTAGCCTGTAGTATGCTGAGTCCAATAGTTTTTAATCCAAGAAGGACTTACCTGGGTTGAGAAACTGAGGTTTTCCGTAAATGCCTGCATACTGAGAATTTGGTGCGCACCATGACACAAATATGACCTCCATAGCCGAACTAAGTGAATTAGAAAGAAAAAAAACATTTGTGGATTTAAACTACTTATACATAATTACACACAAACAATGTAAAAAAATTAAAATGGTCGAGCAACAAACTTAACGAATTTTGTATCACTATAAATGAGATGACCCAGTACGAAAAATTGGAAAAGAACCACTTTTTTGTTTTCCCGTCTGTCAATTTTACAGCTTTTTTTCTTCATCACTAGATCAAACGATCGCCAAAATATCCCTCGGGCAATATTATGAGTTGTTGGGAATAGTCTTAGTGACGATATCAAGAAATATCTTTCGCAGGAGTCGAGATCGCTATATTATCTCAAATATATTTTATACTGTTTCTCTGAAATATAAAGTCACAAAATGCGATTTGCAGTTGTATTGTAATATTCCTCCCATTTTGTGGCGAATTCTTCAGTACTACAAAATGTCCTTGTATGAATTTACCGATTCCTTCAGAAGATAGCCCCTACTTAGTGTCTACGCCTACTACTCTTATCCAGAGCACACTCTTTCGAACGTGTCCTGTTGTAAACTTTCCTCTTCTTGGTTGCACAGTTTACCATTGCGAACGTTACTAAACAACTAAATAGGGAGGGGTATGCGTTCACAACAGCGAAGAAAATTGAATTCCCATAATGCGCTGCACAGCGGCGTCACCATGAAAGACAAAAGAAAACGTAATGAAACTAAGAAGTTCGAGCGAATAGCTATAGAGCGCCAACACTAACGACCCTAGTGATTGGTGATAGAAAATCAAAAGTAGTCATTCTGAAAGCATAAACTACAGTTGAACACAGCAATCACGACTCTTCAACCACAGCATTTTGTATGGAAAACATTCGAAGCATTATAAATTGGCTAAAGAATTTAAACAAAAATGCCATTAGTTATTGCAAGCTAGATGGATATAGCAGTTGTAACTTGTGTAGCTAAAGCCTCACCTTCTAATGAAACTCTTCATACTTACGTAAATAATTCTGCTATTGAAACCGTTCCCTAAACTATTTACAATGGAGTTCTGTTTATTTTCTTAGTCCTATTTGATGTAAACTGCGGTTGTTTACTGTAGTGAAGTATGATTTGTATACCCACATAGCAAAATGACGTCCCAGGGATATCTGACGGATCCCCTGGCAGGATATCGGGACGTCCGTAGGACGTTCTGTTTAAGTCCCGTTTACATCCATGGGACGTATAGTTATAATTAATCCTTCGTATAACTATACGAGGGCATATCCTTCGTATAGTTATAATTAATTAAATAATAATAATAGTAAGGTCGATTTAATTTATAGAAATTCCAGGTAGGTAATCCCGCACGGCTTTCCGGGGGACATCCAGGGGACATCCATACGGGATGAACTGTTTGTATTGCCCACAGAGTTATCCCACGGACGTCCTTAGGAATTGGCTATAGGAGCAGGACCATTCTGACGGTAATGGGATCTAAATGGGACGTCCCAGGGACGTACTCTGCTATGTGGGTATGTGGTTAAGAATTACTCGCTAGTCTTGTCACTGAATATCGGGAATCTGTGAGGCAACTGTCTAGCCCGTAAACAAGGGGCATTAACCTTCCACTTGGAAAGAAAATTCACTTTTAGAAAATGCTGCGCAAGGCTCTTGTAACTGTTAATAACGAATTGCTCAATATTTCTTAAAACATTTTTAATAACATGTTTAGGAACGGATCGGCGGATCAGGAGTTGAAGACCCACATTGTAAATGATAAAAATAATATTAGGGGACGAACTAAACAGATAATATTTCTTCCTTGGAAAGTTTATTTTGTAACAGTTGGCACTGTTTTGCACAATTTTGCAAAAGATAATATTTGCAATTTTTCAAATTAGAAACGTTATAGTTTCCGATTGTTTTCCACAATTGTTGGTAGAATGACAAAAGTCTAATTAATTGTATGTAATGGCTTAGTAAGTGTCTTGTTATCATTATTATTATGCCTGCTAACACTTTCGAAAGCAAAGGTTCTCAATTTCTCCCTACTTCCTCTTTTATACTTTCACATGAAGAAGATCGTCAGACTGAACGAGGTAAACATACCATGAAAGTGGTCACTCAAATTTCTTTTCTCTGATGTAATCGATCTGTGTCAATCTTATTGTGGATTCTTCATGCCAAGTGGATTTCCTGACACGTAGAACATGCCCGGTGACAGGGTTTCCAGATCATATTGATTTCCTCCAGTCGACATTCCGTCGGTAATCCTCATCTGCCTAGTGTTCTCTTTCACCTTTCAATGAGTTTCCTTGGTAGTCACTCGATGGACGGAACATTGATAATGCTTTTAAGAACTTTGCACTGTCAGTGATGCATCCTTGTACTCGATGAAGGAGTCCAATGACCTGAATTCATGATAATTGCATATCTAACCATTAAGTTTCTCAGTTTGTTTTCGTACAGTTAGATCAGGATTTTTATTTTCTGTTCTCCACAATATCTGGGAAATATCATCCAAGTCGCTTTAAGTGACCTCTTTTATTGTTATCACAAAATTACATTTGATGAATATCAAAAGTATTGTAATCTTTGGATGTTTATCGATACGAAATCCAATTTTAAACTTCTGATATGCCAGAGTCGTATCCACGGATGTTTTGTGGTAACATGGTGCTAAGCCCTGCTTGTAACACCAATGGCTTTTATACCAAGATACTGCTAAGCCCATATGAACTTTGTTTCAGAGATTTTGGAATTATCGTAAGTCTTTTAGAAATTGTTATTGTGCTTTACAGTCAAACCTTTTTATTACTTCCGCATATCAGTCGATATAGCATGTCAATATTTGTGTGTCTTAGCACATTTCATGGACTTGCACTTTCCTGCTTCATATATACAGTATATTGCTACGCCGTATGTTACACTGAGGAAAACATGGATTTCTTACCTTCGTGCAATATAATTTTCTGAAACCTGTCCTCGAGTGTTTCATCTGTCTCGGCTCGTACCAAAGTGGTCAACTTTTCTTTCTTAATATCTTCGAACTGCAGCTTTGCTTTCTCAGACACTCTTAGCGGACTGCTGCTATTGGCGACCATATTGAGAAACCTAGACATCGAAGTGCTTTTCCGCAGAAGACAAAAATAAACCTAGGAAAGAATGTTGTTTGTCCTATCTACAATCTGGTGTCAGTTTTGCAAAACTTTGAAGTCTTCATAGAAAAATACACGCCTAAACAGAAAAACAAATTTGCTCATTACTTGTTTTCAATAAAGGTAGTATAGCACTCTCTTGCGCCAAGCCCTTCAGCCATATTCAACTACAACGGCAGAATGGTCATAATACACACTAGAAAAGTGACTTCCATATACGAACGATATGCCGTCAAACTTTTGATCCAGAATGAATACTAGTAATAGAAAATAAATATAATTTGAGAGGAAACGAATTCAAGACCCGAAAATCCTTGCTTAGTTACGGACAGAAGCGAAATATATTTTTGTTATTATGCAAAAAAAAAAATGTTGGGAATATGCCTTAATCTTATCAGGCAAATATGTGTGCAGCCATATTAAAAGGTAACATTTGGAGGCTACAGAGTTATTGGTGGTTAGGTAGGTTTATTAGTTGTATTTCAATTAATAATCAGGAAAAATATGTTTTCAAGATAATTTGAAAAACAAAATTAACAAGAATAACATAACATAAAAAGCAACAAAATAATTTTGCATTACAGTCCTTGAAATATATAATAGAAGAAATTGCAATTTCTATTAAATTACTGCGAAATTACGCTAGTGGCAATTTTTTCATGTTTATTAATGTTCAAATTAGTATTGCATTACATATTTGCATTAATAATTGCACAATATAGTGTTTTAAAATTGTCTCTGAGTATATCTCAATTCATTTCCTATTCTTGTTCAAGTCTGCGCGTAGGACAGAAACACTTCATTGTCTGTTCTTCATGTCAAATTCTCTTTGCAACGCCAAGTGGGGCGAGATCTCTTCTTTGGAGACAATTTCCTTGGTAGTTTTCATTTGGTTCTATCAGCTGGCTTTCAAGGAGTTTTTGTCATGGCAAATGTGGTTCCTGGGGGAGTTTTCATGCCTGATGTTGTCGGTCTTGTACCCTGATGAAAGAGCAAGGGCAAATTGTATCTTGATTTTTTGATGGTATAAAGGTCCAATACACTCATAAAAGTACATTTGTCAATCCAAACGGAATCCCGCAGGCTTTATAATTTCAAAAGGTTCTCTGCAGTTCAAGGGTGTCGCTAATAATAATTGTGTAATTCACTAATTCTGAATGAATGGCTAACGTTTCCAGACCTTCACCTTACTTACATTTGTGTTAATTTATCCTACGTCCTGATAGATAAGTATGGAGCAGATATGACTCATAATGAGATCTAGTGAGCGATTTAAGTCCTTAGCTTGAAGATATGACTCATAATGCGATCTAGTTAGCGATTTAAGTCCTTAGCTTGATGATATGACTCATAATGAGACCTAGTGAGCGATTTAAGTCCTTAGCTTGAAGATATGACTCATAATGCGATCTAGTGAACGATTTAAGTCCTTAGCTTGATGATATGACTCATAATGAGATCTAGTGAGCGATTTAAGTCCTTAACTTGCAGATATTACTCTGCATGACAATACGACGACAAAAGGGTGTTTATGTAATACAAGTATTACGCACTGTCAAGTTCTCCCTTTCTTGTTTGATGAATGAACAAATATCTTAATGTGATCCAGTTGCTATAGCATGATAGTTTAGACCTGAAAATATCTACGAGGAGGAGGGTTGATAAGTTTCCGACCTAACACAGTAAATGTACCCATATTTCGAAATCCTTTTAGTATGTTATGTAGCCATGTTGTAGAGGATGTTTCGAAGAAAATCATACGTGTATTACAAATATTTCTCTTTTGTTTGAGGTTTGAAGTGGCCATGGCAGACCACAATGTGACTTTTACCAAAGTTGAGACAGTCATCAGTACCTCTTCTCAAAGAATATGGAAGCAAGGGAAATATCTCGATGAATTGACAAAGACAATGGTCAATGACTGTCCTTCATATAGCACAGTTAAATCGTGGGTAGGAGATTTCAGGAAGGGGAGAAGGAGCACAGAAGATGAGCAGAGGTGTGGAAGACCCAAAACAGTGGTGACCCCAGAAACTGTGGATTGTGTGCACGACATGATCATCCCAAACATGCGAATTCGTCTGTCACGTATTGCAGAGACCATAGGGATCAGTGTGGATTACATCGTACATGAAGAACTGGGTATGTACAAATTGTCGGCCAAGTGGGTGCCCAAACTTCTCAAGCTGATGACAAAGGAACAAAACGTGACTGTGCACGGAGTGTGTTGGACCGTTTTTCAGTAAGTGCTTCCAACTTTATTAAACAACTTGTTACTGCTGATGAAACACCGTTACATGTGTAGATCCAGAAACCAAAACTCAGTCTATGCAGTGGCGCCACAGTGGGTCACCAAGACCGAAGAAATGTCTCAGACAAAAATCAGCAAAGAAAGTGATGGAGTAGTTTTGGGGGAGTGTGAGGGGGTAATACTGAGCGAATATCTAGAAACAGAAACTACATTGACTGCTGAACGGTATGTAAACCTGCTGGACAAATTGCATATGGTTTTGAAGGAAAAGAGACGAGGTGAACCGTCCAAACGCATCACCTTTCAAGACAATGCTCCTTGCCACAAAAGAGTCATCACAGTGCACAAACTGTGTGAATTGAAGTACGAAAGCATTGACTATCCTCTCTATTCTCCAGATCTTCCCCCTCATACTATTATATTTCCCCGAAACTAAAAATGTAATTGATAGGTATTGAATTTAGTGACATAAATGACGTCATAGCAGCTGTACAGGCGTATTTCGGAGCACAAAGACAACATGTTTCATAATCATGGGATCGAATTACTGCAAGCATACTGTACCAAGTTTATCAACCAGAAAGGGACCTGCGTTTAATAAAGTGCAATCATTGTGTACCTGGGGTCATGTTTGCATTCTGAGGCCTGAAGCTTATCTACCTCTCCCACCACGTACAGTATGGAAAAAGAATTAACTAATTTATACCACAGCCATGTTTTCTTCTAGATTATGTCGAAAGTTAGCAGTCTTCAAGCTTTTGATATCCTCGCACACATGAGATGTGGATAGCTGTGTCACTGGTCACTTCTATTTCTTTGAG
Source organism: Lepisma saccharinum (assembly GCA_022664845.1). Classification (NCBI taxonomy): domain Eukaryota; kingdom Metazoa; phylum Arthropoda; class Insecta; order Zygentoma; family Lepismatidae; genus Lepisma; species Lepisma saccharinum. Next base: position 79,460 of record JAGDQP010003564.1, read on the forward strand.
ACCAGCATAGGCGTCAGATGTCAATGCAGTTCAAAATTTATATGCATATATTTCATTAGAAAATACTGAAATTTCTATCTCGGATTTACAAAGTACTAATTAGAAAATTTATTTTTAAAATAGGTAATAAAAACAAATGGTTTGTTAAATGAGTAAAAGACATCTGGTAGGGTTTTTTCCGGGTCACCAGATGGTGTAAGAACACAAGAACAAAACAGTTGTAAACACTGCTAAAAGACATTGAACCCTCGCCGCCGGGACCTCCACACAGCGATCACAGTTTAGGGGGTTTATAAGAACACCGGCGACGAACCCACTTCCCCTTAACTCACGCTGGTCTCATAGGTCTCTTCGAATGAAGACTTTGGAAGAATTAAAAAGAAATGATGTGTGTTCTGTAAAGAAACTATAATAAGCGACATGGTGTTTCAGAAGGAATTTCAGAAAACCTATTAATATATAAATTATGAATCTATTACTGGGTGAAGTGATTTTCTTTCTTACTGTGAAAACTCATAGAAATCATAGTAAGTTAGTTCAGAAAATTCGTAATAGAGTAAAAGTATTAACAGTCGGGTTACTGTTGTATGAAAGCATCATTTTGTAGAAGAATATATTTAAAACGAAATAGTTAGTACTAAATAAAATGTATGAAATCTTAGTAATTTGAAGATTTACTCTGTGTTGTGCTAGTGTTTATGATAAAATAGACTATTATACAGGATATAGGATTGTTTAAAAGAAAAGGTGTTGGAAAATAAGGGAAGATACTCCAGTTTTATGCCTAATAAAACTGAATTGAGTATAATGATCAAACGCGTTGTTAAACAAAACAGATATTATCCTCAGAGATGCATTCTGAACTCTTATCTGTATGAAATCTTTTAATATGATAAACCAGCACTAACAGTAAGATTAATATAAAACTTTATACTAGAATCATATGGTGGTATCCTTATGAAACGGTGCTTATCATTTTTCTCACCAAGAGCATATGCGGATTTAATGGGGTGACATGGGGAGGCATTGCCCTCCAGTCGTTTTAGATTGAGTATGAGAACCCCCGGAATAGCTTCCACCCTTATAGTAATTGACTCCCAGGGCGACTTTCCTAAATTCTGAAATGACTGGGGGTGAAATGGCCCCCATGCCTCCTATAAATCTGCCCATGCCCAAGAGGAAATATATTGAATAAATTAATATTAATATTTAGGTAAATGAAAATCTCTCTTAGATAAATAATATGGCCTTATTATTAACCACGTGATACCATATCTGGAAAGACAAGCTCTCTAAAAAAATCAACACTTACTATCCTAAAATTATTTTGTAAAAATATACGTCTTACTCTACAGGAAGGTTGTACACAAATAATTTGCGCTTTTCAATTTCAAGTTTCTGACATTGAGTTTAGAAGACTGGGTGACAAAACGTGCAAAGGTGTATTATTCAATTAACAGAAATTTCTTCTGTTCCATTTTCGTTCCATAACAAAACACTGGTAAAAGCTAGCGAATTCTCCCATATGCAGCACTCCTCGCTGAATTCGGAGGCTCGATTACCCGAGATTTTAGCAAACTCGCTTGCATTGTCTGCGGCGCATAGCAACTGATTCATTTCAAGTAAGATTCCATTGGATAGCCCATTTAGCCAAAACTACAGCTCCTGTTTTTAGAAGCTCACAAGCTCGTCTAGGACGTCAATAGTAACTGCTACAACTATCGCCTTCCATCAGGAAATGAGCATCTCTTTTGCAAGAATTGATTGATGGAACTTCATGCTGCAGTTGCTAATGGTTTACTTGAAACCGTTAACAAGAAACAGATTTCCCTCAAAAAGGTTAACCGGATATAAATGTTGGGTCTAAGATAATCTCTCCGAAACGAAGGTTCCAATTTTCCCAATGGGAGTCGCATGTTTATCCACGCCCGAAGAAAGCACGGCCGAGTTGCAGCAACGTCAAGACTATGTTGACTTTTTGATTGTGAAAGTATCTTCCTTCACGTACACACTTCTCCAGACTAAACAGTTCATCAGGAATACTACCTTGGTGTTATTCTCCCACTGAGAGATGCAGTACGAAGAAAAGGACGGGGGATGCATATGTGGGAAACTGCTAAATTGTCATTTTCATTACGTCAACGCGCCCGTCTACTTTTCATGCCCTTTACAGGGTTTTCCGACAAAACATAAAATCTTACAGGTACGTCTGCCATTTAGAGCCAAAATTCGGCGCCCTATGACTTCTGGCTTTTCCCAGAACTTTGATCACTTTTCAAAAGAAGAATTTTTGGATGCTGGATGCAATTCAGAAGAACGCAAAGAGGCAGTTGGTTACAATTGTTACAATGTACTTCGCAAAATGTTTTGAAAGGTGAAAGGGACTGTGGGGGAAGTGTGTGTGATCTGAACCTAACTTGATAGGGACTAAAGCGACATTGTCCTAAGAACGAGATACCTTGTTTGATAAAATGTATATTATCTCATGTGACATGATTGATTAGAGGAATGTTTAACAAAACGGGAAGATTGATTAGAACGGGGAAGTGTGACCTCCAGTTCAGAGTGATAGTGGCATCAACCAGATGGGAGTTGAATTACTTACTGGTTTTACCACAGAGGGCAGTGTCGTCAGTTGGAGTGGTGATTTCATGAATAGGATTTCTCCGACTGAGTTGGTTTAAAAGATTATCTCCGAGTGGATTTTTCTAAACTTCGATTTATTTTAACACCAAGTTTGTTGCTGGATTGTCGCTTTATTAAACTAAGACCGCAAAATATAAGTACATCACTTTATTTCACAGCTATTTAGGTGTAATATAGCGCCAGCTGTTTTCATCTTGTGCAACTTGCTGAGCAGAATCATCTTGAAATCCTAGACAGTTGGCCAAACAGGACAGGTAAGCTGTTGGTTAAAATGGGGGCGCAGTATTTGTATAGAAATTGTAGGTAGGTATTTTCTGAAAGAATTAAAAGCGTTTTATATAACGATAGAAAGAGGAACTGTATTTGGAAATGTTCCAAAATATTTTGTAATTTCTCCATAACTTATCAAAACAGAAATTACATTATCCGTCTATCTTTCACAGTGGTTTATTTATTGGAAGCTTATATCACTATTATCACTGTTCTCAAAGCTTCTGCACTCATAAACAAAGATTATAGCTTTCTGTTAATGATTTCCGATACGTGATGAAACGCACTATTGATTTAAACGACTACCCCATTTTATCAAACCGGTTGGTCAAAACGGAGAAGAATGACTTGTTTTTGGAAAACTAAATTTCCAGGAGAAATGAAAAGAATCACTGATATGTTTGAGTAAATCTCTGTGTAGTGAAGAATGAAAGTTTAATTTGAGCCAAAAAGCATTCTGGTCAGCAGTACTATACGCACTATAGGACTCATGCCCGTTTCGTCACACTTTCCCTTACTTTTCGCAAGACCTACACTAGTACATTCTACTAGCAAATATTTATTAAAAACAAATACTAGTAAAGTATAGTAATACTTATATCTAAGCATGCCAACAACGAGGTGGGTAACATTTATTTGATTGCCAAGAATATTTGAACGAACCACAGGTAATTTTCGAGGTTACTGAATCAAAAATGACGTTAATTTTGCTAAATTGTATTTAGTTGCGTTCTGAGATGGATATCATGAAGATAGGATTTTACCCGTAGCTGCTAACATGTACCGTATAATTTTACAAAAGGATTTCGTCTATCTTTTTAATCTTTAATATTGTTTTCCCAGGTTTATCCTTTGCATATAAAATCAAGTTAAACAAACCGCCTGATTTCATAATCCGAATGAAGTTGATTTACAGTTGTGACGAATTAACTCAACTAAAAACAAAACAAAATGGACGTCAATGACTGCACAAGACAAGTCCATATTTTCTAACAGGTTTGAAAAAAATATTTACGATTGAATGATACACCAGTGAAAAAAGAATGGAACAAGGTAAAGCTTTTGTCGTTCGTTTTGAGAGGACCGCAAAAGCAAGATGATGATTTAGCTATTACAGTACTTTTGTGCTACGAGTATGAAAAGCCTCAACTGCTAAGCGAAACATGTGAGAGAAAAGTCTGTACATATTTGAAATCAACAATTTACTTGAGCAACAAAGTTAAAATTACTTCGACAATATAGTTTTATCTTGTAGGATAGCAGGGCCAAGATCGTTGAAAAAAGCGGATTTTTTTTTCATAAGGAAACATAACTCTAGTTTTCGGAACGTCATTAATTACCTATTGGACTTCACAAAAAAAGTTCTTCCATCGCGTCATGCTTGTACTAATGAATATATTCGTTCACACCTTGTACATGGACTGTGATTATTTCAGATTCCTTTGTTGGAATGAACTATTGAAGAAAATTAAAAGCACAATGTCTTCAAATTCGCAAACTCCTCAACATTTTTGCTTTCCTAATGTTACAAATATTGTATATAATTCTGTCTTGTTCAGTTATATCTCAGTTGTCAAAATATTGAGTAACTACAAGG
>JAGDQP010003565.1:0-30196 GCA_022664845.1 Lepisma saccharinum
CTGGGTCACATATTTTAAGTTATTTTTCTGAGCCAACTGTGGTGTTGCGATTCGCGTTACTGTAGTGGTTGGAATTTGCTTAGCTTTCATTACTTAGTCATCGTTCCCTTGCTTGTTTCCGTTCCTCATGAAGCTTAAGGCATCCATCATCAAACCAAGGCTTGTTTCTTTGTTGTTTCTTCTCAGCTAGACGTTCCTTCGCTGCGTTTTTCACTGTGTCACGAATTGCCTCTCACTTCCATTTCATTATTAATGACATCTTTATTACTACTCGAGTGGGCTAAGGTTTCGAACCTATATGATATTTTCGGTAATCTGATCTTACGCTCAGATTATCTAATAGTTTGACTTCGAATTTCACATGTCTTCATCCTTTACCTTCTCTGTTCGTGATGCGTAACTTTTCCCCCATTTTTGCTATCGCTAACTGATGGTCGGTGTCACCTTCCGCTCCTCTGTAAGACCTAATGTCCATTATGTTGGTGTGTCTTGTCTGTCTACTAATATGTGATCGATCTCGTTGAGAGTTTCGCCATCCGGAGATATCCATGTGTATTTGTGTTCTTTACTAGTAGGATTTTCAGCATCGCGAAAGTTATCAATCTGTCTCCATTGCTGTTGCTGATTTCTTGAAGGCTGCATTTGCCTATAGTAGGTCTATATTTTTCTTCTCTCCCTTCCTTTGCGTTGAAATCACCCAAACACAATTTTCGGTAATCAGTCAAACAATCTTTCTAGCTCATCGTAAAATGCATTTTTGTCGTTATCATTAGCCACCTCGGTCCGCGCATGGACATTTATTAAAACCGTGTTACCCCACCCAGTACGTATCTTAATGTACGATAGCCTTTCGCTTATGAACCCTATATTCTGAACCACTGGAAGGATATTGTTCTTAATGAGGAATCATGTTCCGAAATCGTGAGACTGTGTTCCTCCGTAGTAGAAAGTGTATTTGCCCTGTCGGATGCCATTTTGACCCTCCCACCGGACTTCTTGTATCGCTAATATGTCTAGCTCGTACTTCTCGGTCTCGCGTACCACTACCTGAAAAGCGCCCGTTTTTTTTCGTACGTTCCACGTTCCTATTCTAAGATCTATCTAATCCCGTTTCTTGGAGCCCCCTGAAGCAGTCCCTGCCCAGAGATCCGAATTAGGGACTAGTTTTCATCCGGAATATTATACCCGAAGAATTGGTTGTTTTGGTATTATTATTATCATTATTAAGTAGCAGTAGTAGTACTAATGGAAGTAATAGTACAAATATTGGAAGTCTCCAAATATCACGAGCTACTTATTACTATTACTTACAATAATAATAATGTCAATGCTATAGTATTCATTACTAGTACTACTACTATGATAACTAAAGATAGTTTGCAACACTGATGCTCAGAGGTCCTCAAAACGTGCTGGGGACATTCTTTTCATTTATTTATTTTTCAAAATGTCGTTTTTTCGAGCAGTAAGTATTTAATGCTTTACGCTGCAGATAATCAATTTAATTAGCAGGACTGGAGTTGAAAGTCCTCACATATTCATTACAACTTATTATTGCTTTGTTTCCTGCAGCCTTACGAGGCAAATGATGGGATTATTTATGCATTCATTGCCACATTTCTAGGCTTTTTCTATCTTCAGCCTGAAGAACATACGGAAATAACTAAGGGCATATGAACTAAAGTTATTTGGTGTAGTTTGTAATAAAATACGAATAAACCTCCCGGGAACTGAAGAAATATTTTGAATTATTCGAACAATTTAAGTTCCTAGAGATAATACAACTTCGAAGCCATCTTGATTTTAAACTAAAAAACTATGAATTCTTACCGAAATATGCTCTCATTCCGTAGATACAATACGATAATTTCTAATTACAGTATTATACAAGGAAGATATATATTTTTGATCATAATTACCGTCCGCAAAAATCAATTATCTGAACTCAAAATCCCGGGAAATAACCTGCTTCTATTCAAGGGAGGATATATGTTTGCATTTACTAGCACAATGTGTCACTATAAAAACTCGGGGGCACTGCCCTCTCATGTTCCGGGCTCCAAACCTTGCCTCATACTGTGAAAATATACACAGATTCAGACAGTTTAACAAAAAATATTATATGTCATGTGCATATTTCAGAAGAGTTATATTTGCAATAGGGTTCTGAAGTATTATTTCAAATTATATCATACCGCAGCCACGCCCCGCGTTTTTTTTTTTTGTTTTTTTTTTGAAAGTATAGGAATAACTATCGGTACATTACAGTATGGGGGCCATTGAAAAAATGAATTTTAAAATAGGGTGGCAACGCTGACAAGTGGATGCTTGGGTACAGGGAAGAACCACTGTAAGCTTCGACTGTGTCGAATATGTATACTCGAAGTTTGGTGCGAACACGTTGAACTGTATGGAAGTAATAAATATTTATTTTATTAAATTCACTGGCAACACTTGCCTGTGGGACCTGAAGTACCTCTATGACGCGTCCTAGTATGTAAATACAAGGTTAGGTCCTGATACGTTCAAGGATATGGAAGCAATTAAAAATTTTATTTTCTAAAATTGGTTGGCAACATTGACATCTACGGCGCCTAAAGTGCCTATATGACCTGTACCAGTATCTATTGAACATGGAAGTCACATTTGGTGTAAATCAATGTATACCTGTAGATTTGCGTTAATAGGCATTTCTATACGTTAATTTTTTAAGTGGGCTGGCAACACTGACAACTGGGGTGCTTGAGGTCGGGACACTCAATACTTTATTCTATTGTGCTGAATGATGTTTAAGCTAAGTGTGGGGCAGATACGGTATGAAGAATTCTTTTAAAAAGTTAAAATGTTTTTATTTTAAGTTGGCAACACTGAGAACTGGGCATCCCGGAATATCTCACGTATACCAAAAACGTTTGAAATCTTAAAATATCTAGGGTTTAATTTATGTTGTATTTCTTCTTAATTCCTATATAAAAGTAATTCTTGCTTTAAAACGACGTTAGCAGAATTACCAAGTCCTGCCTTGAAAAAAAAAAACTGAATTTAGAAAAAACAAATTCTATTTAGAACAGTAGGTTTCCTCGTGAGATATTTATGTCAGTATGTTAGGATGTCCAAACCATTGTATATAATGAGCGAAAAAAAAGTACTCACTATACAAATTTTCTACTCTTTCCATTTCCAATGGAAGTCCCATATCGGTATCTGGTGTTCCTTTTGAGATATGCTATTGTGTTGCATTTTAGAAACCGCTTTTTTGCACTCCTAAATCTATATCTCAAAACCACGGATTTTGGTATCAAATTTGAATCCTCTGATAAATTTTACGTAAGAAATACCTAAATTTGTCTCTAACAATACATGAAACATGAGTTTAAACAATAAAATTCAAGTGGGTGTGTCTCCGTGAAGTACCGGTCGGGACAACATTTAAGGACAAAATATGCTATCTTTGAAGCGAACTCTGGATACCTGTAAGTTGGAATTTATACTAAGAACCCTACCAAGAATCAACGTACTAAATTTCATACAAATCGGAAACTATGGGTGGCATGACCTGCCTGAATTGGGAACGATCCCATATCAACACCAGGATTTTTTGTTTTCTTAATCACTTCAAATACCATGTTCCCTAATCTCAGTTTATTCTTTTCAACTACAAGATATTAACTTTCTTATAAACGAAGAAGACAACGGGGTGACCCAGAAGTTGGCGGGCTCGTTTTCTGTTCTCGTTCACAGAAAGACCAGACAGCCGATTAGCCTTTCGTTCTCGTACATACTGATAGATCCATTTCTCATAACCCTTTTACCACGTCAGAATAAGGCTGTAGTTACATTTGCACTAGCCTTATCCAGGGATGAATTTACTTCACGCAAGGTAATGGCCATTTCTTCAAGCGAAGGTAACTGTACAGGATCGCTGATACGCCCAACGATCTAATCATTAGTATGTCGTCTTAATGTGCTATTCGAGGATCATTACGCACAATTTTCTGTATATGCACGATGTTTTCAATATACACTCCATTTTAGGGGAAGTTTAGTCCCAGTTAAGCTCCGCCAGCAGTATCACAAAAGAGCTTTACAATCGCCACACTGATTGCGACTACTTTAAACACACTTCTTAAATCGTACAAAAAAAAAAAAACAAATATGAATGCTCCTTCACACTCTTTGGTGATAATTGGATACCCAGGCGGTTCCCCCCTCCCCCTTTCCAGCGACTCACCAGTAAAACGAGATATCGCCCTGTAGATATTTTGTCAACACTGGATGGTTCTACCAAATCATATTTTTTCACGCCAAATCATCCACCATGTTCTCATGTCTCAAAACTTTTATAGTGACGTACTTTTCGCAAAAAGTAGCAGCACTTTGATTGCCTCTGAAACAGTGGTTGAGCGTTGGCGTAGCATTCGGGAGGTCGTGGGTTTGATTCTAGCGGCCGACCATCCTGACTGAGGTTTCTCCAGGGTTTTTCCTCAGTCACACCGGGCAAATGCCTAGATGACACCTTCAACATTGGTCCTGGCCGACAACTTCCCAAATCCTTTCCCCCCCTATCCCGGTCTGCCTAAAGGCCATAAATAAAATTTAAAAAAAAAATGCCTCTGAAAAGCAATATATAACCATGAGCTTCAACTATTTCTCAAAAAGTGAAAGTGCATTCGAGGCAGAAGATTTGGACTGGGAAGCTATACACAGGCACAAACTTGTACATAACCTGTTTTATGCAAAAGAAAAAGCAAAGCGGTCTAAGGTGCAGAAGAATAGCTCTGACTAGAAAGTCAAACACAAGTACGTTCGTGGTCAACCTGGTGCTGTCATTAACAAGTGTACAAAGAAAAACAGGATAAGTTTTTATTTTACCCCTTATATTGAAAAACACACACAAATACACATGGAAATCTCCGGCTGTAAAAAAAAAAAAAAGATCGACGTATTAGTAGAAAGATGAAAACATACCAACATAGACGTTAGGGCTTACAGAGCAGCGGAAGGTAGGTAACACCGACAATCAGTTAAAGACCACAAAACTAAGGAAAAGTTGTACATCACGAACAGGGAAAGCAAAGGATCAGAACAATTAAAATTCGAAGTAAAACTATTAGAAATCACAACAGCTAAGATGGTCAGGCCATGTCGCTCAAATGGGAACAAAACGAAGATTATATTCCATCATGGTTGGGAAGCCAGAGGCAAAGAGGCCGTTCGGAAGACCAAACGTCATTGGGAGGACAGGACAATATTTGAAGGGATCTTCGAGAGGTAAGTGTTCTATTTGTGATGAAAACTATCTTGACCTTGCCCATGATAGAATCCAATTGCGAATGTTTGTTACTGTGACGATGAACTTAGTGAGTTTCTCAAGCCACATAGTTAGTAATACTGAACTGATATAATGAGCGATTTAATGAATTGACCTACTTCTAAGTGACATATACTGACAATATTTCGCGTGAACTTTGGGAATGGCCGATCCCACTCCATTTGCACATGAACATCTGTAATTTATTAATTTGTCGAAAATCCGTCGTTTGCAGGCACTAAGAATTTTTTTTTTTTTTTTTAATTTCTCCTGCCTGTATATAGGTGCTGTACAGGCACTTAACATAAAAAAAGGCTATGTTCAGGTGTGTTCCAATCTTAGGCAATCCTATGCTGCTTCTATTATATCGCCACTTTCAAGGCAGAAGGACATAAATTACATATATTTTACTGAAGCTTTGGAAGTGGAAGAAATTTTGGAAAATTTGCAGTTCTTTTGTAACTTCGATATTATTTGAGTTTTACTTTTTTTTTTTTTTTTTTTTTGCATAGATCTACATAAAGGATGTTTCATTACATACATGTTCCATTTAACACCTATTTGTGCACTAACAGAAAATTGCAAAGCACACTTACGCCCTTCTGCCTTGAACGCGACGAAAATGCTAATACCTATGTATACCCTTTTTCCTTTACATGGAAACTAATTCTGCTAGTCTACAACATAAAACAACGTCTACATACCTTGTGCATCCCCTGACCGATACGAAGTTAAAGATTTGGCAAGCATGCTTGGAGCATTAGAATCCTCGTGAGGTGGAGACGACTTCCCAACCACCTCCGGATTGTCGGTATCCTCGGCGGACAACCGCGAATCGTCTTTGTCTCGTTCTTCCATTTGGTCTCTTTCAGACCCTTCATAAATGCTAAGCGCTCCTTCTTCCATGTCATCGTCAATGTCAGGAGGCTCTTGTTTTGTAGTGAGTTTGACCACTTTTTCAGGTCCTGATTGGTCATTGCTCTCGCTTGATGGCTGTGGACTTGACTTACTCTCTCCGGGCGACTGAGATGGCGTTGCATAGCTAGTGCTCACTCGGCGAGGGATCGCTTTTTTCCGCTTCAACGCCGGTGAGCCAGACGCTGCTGCAAGTGCTGGTGGTGGTGCACTGGCATACGGTGCAGTGGTCGTTGAAGGAAATGACGACGATGTGGAAGGAACAAACAACTGGGAAAACAAAGACGGTTGTGGCACAGGAGCAGGCGCTGCTTGACCTACAGACGACGATTGAGACGTGGGAGATGGTGACGGTTGTCGCGATAAATTATGTTGTAGTTGGGGTTGGGGTTGTGGTTGTGGTTTCAGCGGTGGTGGTGGATGCTGCTGCTGTTGTTGTTGTTGCTGCTGCTGAAATAAAACAGAAAAAACAAATCAAGAGCACGTAAAAGTAAGTTGTCAATCATTCTGTAGCAAAATGTACCACCGAGTACTCACTTCGTACCAAAAAATACTTTTATTATTCATTTCCACACACGATCTAGATCAGGAATTACCAACCTTTGCGATCGACTAATACACTGGTATACAGAGTTATTAATTACACTGGCTGTTTTTTTTTTTTTTTTTTTTACTGACTGACTGACTGATACACAGATTTTGAATCGGAAGTCAGAATTCTTGACTAGGCTATACCTCCACTTGAGTATAGCACATAATTGTTTCATGCAGATTTGTTAATAAAATCTCTCTTAAATAATGTTTCGTTAAGTCAGTGCAATCGGAATTGGAAAATAAAATGGACGAAATCTGTCCCAAAGTCGTACATTGACAAACTATTCACACACTGCTGGTCATCATGAAAAATGCGTCAAAGCCATTTATTGTAGTGGTAAAACTTCCCCGTTCCCGCATGATTAGTGTTATACGTTAGGGATGCTCGGAGCAAGAGGACATATCAATTGTTTCATAAAAACGGGAAAATTAATGATCCTGTATTTGAATGTAGCTTGACTCAAGTACAGACAGCTGAACGGGTATCCTTTAACATGGTAACAAAGAAAAAGCTTTCTTGAGAACAGAGCGGATAATTATGAAGTGATTGTTAGATGGCTTCTGCAGAACTACAGTTAACTAGCATGCCGGATGTCTCTCAAGATTTATTTCTTATACTCTTATCTAGCAATTTTCCTCCTGTAATCTTGGAGCTGCCAGTGATGCATATGGCGAACGGTTCTACTTGGAGTTCTCGACTAAGGAACGCCACTATCAAAGCAAACAGAACCCGAAGACGCTGGCTGACTGTTGCTCACTCTCCAGAGGAATGTTGCTGACGTCTTTGGGACACAATAAATAATTATTTCATAAACAGGAGGGTGGAAGCAGGAACGGCAGATGACATTGTGGGCAAGGTCCCGATCAGGGGATGCCCTCAAGGGTCGGTACTAAGCCCGCTTTTCTGGGATATAGCCTTTCAGCCGTGTCTAGTGATGTTAGACGGCATGCGAGAGGTGGAGCCCGTGGTGGGCTACGCTGATCATCTGGTGGTGGTCCTGAAGGGCAATAGTCGAGCTGACTTACAAAACAGAGCAAATAAAATAGTAACGGAAATGACATCGTGGTGTAACAAACAACTTACTATTTCCGGAGAAAAAACTAAATATGTGTTATTTAAAGGACAACTAAATAGACTGAGAGGGCCTATAATTAAGATAAATAATAAATCCATAAAATGTGAGCAAAATTTCAGATACCTAGGAGTGACACTAGACGAAAAATTTAATTTGAGAGAGCATACCAAAATTCAGAAAAATAAGACAATATAAATAACACACGAAATAATTAATATACCATCGAATGAGTTAAAAATACCAGCTAAACTAATTAAAACACACCACGATGTCATTATAAAATCAATAATAGGATACGCAGCAAGTGTCTGGTGCTACCGAATGACGGATGTCAGACAAGCGCGAACTGTAAACAGAGTACAGAGGCAGATATTACTACGACTGTCTGGTGCCTTTAGATCGCCGCCGCGACTCCGCCGATGAATCTACAAGTTAAGCAACTAGGGGCCATGTACTGGTTAAAAAATGAAAACATGTTCAGAGTGACTCAAATTTTAAATACACCAGCTCATAACAAACAAGAAGTCATACAGGGAATAACCAGTGCATGGCAAACCTTTTGGAACAACAGCACGAAGGCAAGAAGACTATATAACGTACTGCCGGACGTGGCTGAGAGGGCAGAGCTGAAAATTGACATCGATGGTGGACTTCTTCACTTCCTAACGGGACATGGCCCTTACAAAGAAAAATTAAAACAATTCAACTTGGTAGAGTAGAACATATGCTACGAATGTGGGATGGTCGCAACTCCTGAACATATCGTCCTAAGATGCAAAGAGACGCAACATCTAGTTAGAGAAGATAGGGAGCAGCTTGAGGGGATGGAGGTCGCAGATGCTCTGAGAAGCTTGGTGCATTCGGTCGTCCTTGGAGAGCTGGCTCAGAAAGTTTCCTTATATTATAAAAAAAGTTATGGGGAGGGCGGCGGCCAGGCCCGTAAATAGAATGTAGAAAAACAATAACTAAATTATAACCAATTTGAAACAAACATATTTTAAATAGCTCCAAATTTACAATTGTGCCGTGGAGGTGAAGTGATGCCAAAAGAAGATTAAAGAGTAGCCAAGAATAATAATAATAAAAACAGTGACCCGAATACCGAACTGAAATCGAATATGAATCCGAAAACCGTACATAAGCAGAAAATAAAGAATAAACGAAAGTGTGATTGCGTGCTTGTGATAGTGTTGGAACACCAGCACTTTCTACTCGAGTGCTTGCTGTAAGAATACCTGCAGCAATGGACGCCGAACTACTACTGTCAATTTCTTTTGTGTGGTGATGGTATATAATAGTGGACATATAATAATGGATACAACTAGTGAACAGTGAGGAACATAAACTATAGAAATAAGATGCAGTCGTCAAGGAATTCCGGATGACGTCGCAAGCGGTGATGAACACCATATTGTGTTTACGTGTTTAGCGTGGATATGTGCGGAAGAACAAGATTAAAACTCCAACTCAAAGCGGACACCGTGAAACAACTGGAGGACAAACTAAACTAATTACCTTTTATTTCTTTTCAGTTATTCCTGCTTCACAACGAGAGTCAACTGTCTTGTGTTGTCTGTGACGTTATATGTGTTATGTTTTTTTATAAATAAAGTAATTAAATTCCTATTTGCGAATTCCCTCCCAGTCATGTTCCAAAATGAAGGAACAAAGGCCAGGATTACATTCTGGACGCCTGGCCAAAGTTAGTCCCGCACCACCTCAAGTCAAAGTAAGAGAGGAACACAAGAGATTCTCGGAATGCCGGTAATCCGACAATCTTTAGGAACAGCCTGTCCCAAACTGAGGAGGGCGAACAGCTGCCCGTGACGTGCGATCCTGAAAGTACGCAAATTAGTTTGTTGCTAAGAAGGCAATGAGACAGGGGAGGAAGGTGGGGGTCTCCAGAGGAATGTTCTTGTTAACAAACAAAAAGGGTTTCCTTCTAATAATTTTGTTCTTCCGTGTTATCCTACCAAGCACGGAAATTCGAGCGAAGGAAAAGATATGCATCACAAAAGTAAGCGAATACATATTACTTCCAGTCACTTGACAGTATATTTCTGTAGTAACTTGCGAACTTTTTATACAATGTCATTGGCTGAAGTTACCTTCAAACGAGCCAATAAAATAATGGTCCGTTATGCGGTTTCGATGTTGTGTTCGTGGGTGAAAATGCGTGATTCTTATACGAGAGACGAAAAATATGCTGTCAAAATGCAAATCTTCGAATACGAACCATCAGATAACCGCCAGAACGCCAGGGCAAGTGCTATCAGTAGCTTTTGCGTTCAAGAATATGTCGCATCACATCTTCACTATTACTCCTTCAACTTTCCTGGGATTTCAGTTTACCAGTTCTTTAGTTTTACAAATAATTTTCAGAGAACGTGAGATTACCGTAAAATACAAGCGAAACTATCCCAGTATATTAACAAACTAACAAAAGCTAACTAAACATTTTACAACCATATAATAAAAGATTATTCATGTGATCACAAACTGATCGTTACGGATTTAGTCCATTTTAGCACAAGAAAATTTGGAACCTACAATCTTTGAAGCAGGAAATATAAATGCAACTGGATACTCTCCGTCCCTTTTCCGACTACCGACGCTGTTGGAACAAGGATACGTAATCATAATAGCAGCTCATATTAATGCCTTTTGCTGAGTTAATTGTTAGGTAGCAGTTTATTAAAACAAACATAGGTTCTGTCCTATGCAAAGAAGGAAACTGCAAAAAATACGTAAAATTACCAATCGATCCTACAATTACAACTAGTTTGAAGCAAATAGTCAACAAGTACCACATCAATCGAAGTTAGAGGGACGAAATCCGTTATGCTTAAAAGTACCGTAAGAATTTAGACTGTAGATTGTACCGATTCAAGGTTACAAATACCTTGCGGAGTAGTGGTACACCATATTACATACACAGTCTGACAATTATATAATGAGACTGAGGTTATAGAATAAAACTGGAACAAAATATTTGAGTACTGCCTGTATTTTATTCAAAGTATATACCTTCTAAATCGATACGAGTGGCAAGATCTAGTAACGACTGGATGTTTTCTGTGTAAGTTTTCTTGTGGTATGGCCTAAAGACTCGATGACACAGCTCGTTCAATGTTCTGAAAATATTCAGACGTCCCCGTTTAATGGTAACTTAAGTTTGGAGAACAGAAAATAATCACCGGGGAATAAACCTGGGTAGTAGGAAGTATGACAGCACACACACTTGTTTCCGGGCTAAAAATTATTGTACAGCAAGTACCCAATGAACCGGTGAATTGTCATGAAAAAGAAACGAATTGCCTCGTGTTGAATACCGAATACTCGGGCCGGACACGGTTAATCTTCTTCCATGGGTGTTCCAGAACACTTACATAAACTCTTCCAGTAACAGTGTCTCTTTAGTGAATAACTCCCTTGCTGTCGTAGAAACACAAGAGCAATTTCTTTACTTTGACTTCTGAAGCCAAAAGGTTTTGCCTTTTGGTGATGCTGATAACTTCCATTCGGCACTTTGGCGTTTAGTTGTGAAATCATAGCGAAAACACCAAGTGTCATCCTCTGCAATAATTGAATTCAAGAAATTATTTCTACGAGCAGTTTGAATGATTTCTTCTTAATGTCCGCTCTCTGTTGAATATAGTTACTGTGACCGCGTTCCCTCACTACCTGCACATCATGACGCCATATTTCCCGTCATACTCAACGTGGGGAGTCGCCGTGTTGCCAGACTGCAGATGATGGTTGGGCACATGGACGATATACATTGATTTACCAATGGCACTTCTACCTTGGTCAAAATAAAACACGTCATTGTATAATTATCAGACTGTGAATGTGTATTCAAGTTTGGAGTTTGTTACGAGAAAGAGCAATACTCAAACTAAATCTTACCCCATCTCGGAATGACGAAGTAGCTCCTGTTAAACCTCGTATCTGCAGAAGTTCAGCAGTTTGCAAGAAAGATGCTAACCGGTCCTGTGTAATATACACTTCTCCTTGATACATAAAACTTAGCAAAGCAGCTACGTCTCCATAATTAACATCTTTTAGAATAACAATAGGGTGCTGGCAAGGGTTTTCCTGAAATGAAAACACAGAAAAATCGACTCAGTTTATGGAAACTAAATTCTGTTTGACATAAGTTTAATACTACTTAAATATTTTGTAAGAGTGGAGAAAAAAGCAATACTGTACTAGTAGAAAAATTATTTAGACACAAATATGTATAATAACATCCAAAAACCTAGACCCAACGGATAGGTTTCTATAATCAGGTACATCAACATAATGAAAATAGTGTTTCAAGCAAATTTCTTCATGTGAAAACGTAGAAAACGTCTATAGTTTTCAAAATTAACATTTGTCCGATGATTTCGAACAGAATTCTGGGAAAGATGGAGATTTTGTGAATCTTTGATATGAAATTTGATTTTGAGTTCGAATTTTATATTGACGGCTCTTAAGCAACATCCTCTTCTTGGAATGTTATAGACAATCCCATGACGCATAAACAAGGAAAGTGTTACAACCAAGCACGAACGGGTCATAGGGTAAAGTTTTGAACTGAGTCTATGATTGGGACCCGGAGGACAAAGGAGATTGATTGATTGAATTCTTATTAACATACTAAATGAGCTGATGAGCTTCTAAGGATGGAAGCAAGAGTTTTTGTTAAAGTGGGCTCCGAACCATTCCATTCAATGGACCCTGACGGGAACTGAACCCGTGACGACGCGTACAGTAAGCGAGGTCATGACAAAGTTTCTAGTCTTTTCCTAATTATACACTGTTGCGCTTGAACAATGCATCTTTCAGGGGTGACCGGAAACGAGGGTTTTACTCCCCAGAACACGGAAGATATGGAAATAATCTCAAATTTGATCTAGATCCTGGTCAACTGGGTGAAGATTTGATCATCGGGTCATGTCTGGTCAAGACCAGGTCAATTGGCTCAAGTTTCGAACGGGGTCAGTTTTAGTGACCTGGCTTCAGCTCTGGTTACAACAATGCACTCAGTAAAGAGTTCATATATATATATATATATGAGCTCCTGCGTGGCCTAGTCGGTAGCGCGCTCGACTTTAGTGCGAGCGGTGCCGGGTTCGATTCCCGGTGGGTGTTCAAATATTTCGGTGTTCACCCAGCATCGTGAGGACAATTGGGGAGCTGCTGTGAATAAAAGACAGTGGCGATCACAGTGAGAGCTTCGGCTCTCCTCTCCCAACCCGTCTGGTTTGCGTGGGAGCAGTAGACCAACTCCTCCCTTCGGGGAGAGGCCTCGGATTGATTATGGCTGTGATTTATTATATATATATATATATATATATACGGAATCCAAAATTATGCTATAAATGGGCAAGGGATTCTCCAAAGGTAGTAAGGGATTCTGGCTCTGAAAGTATATTTGTCATTTATACACTTCTAGATTAAGAATTAGTAGTTTGTGGAATAAACATTTTTAACAGTCTTAGTATGTTTCGATTGTGACTAATTAACAAAGCTCGAGGAAAACTACTTTCAGATTTGTAAGTCTCCCGCAGAAAACCAGGAGATAATTTTTATTTACTGAGAACGACCCCAGCTGAAATCTATACCGACTGATGTCGTATTTTTCGTGTTTTTCAACAATAGTTTAAAAACCAATTTTCACTTCGGTGGATATTCTTTTTTTTTTATATATATATATACACAAAAACAGACGTTGTTCTTTACTCCGATAAAAAAAGCATTCAAGTTAAGATTTTAATGCACCGGATGGTTTCAACACTTTCCTTTACAATAATTCTCCACTTTCTACGAGGTCATTAAACTCGCCTTTTCCTTACAGGAATTGGAAGAACGACAAAAACAGCAGCATAAAGTCTTCCACAAGAACCCTGTTTGAGGTGAATCTTGAAATTAACAGAAAAACTTACAACCACCGTGAGCGGGACTCGAACCCGGAATTTCCCAGTTTCTGGTCAGGTATGCTATTCCGTGTTAATTTCAACGTGATGATGACGATGATGCTAGTTGGCGAAGAAGAAGTAAAACAATACTAATTCTAGACTAGTACAAGCAAATTTAACTTACCTTGAACACATTTCTGAAGTATGGACTGCACGCCGATAGAATGACTTTGTGAGCCTTAATATTTTGGCCTTCACATGCTAGTGTTACGTCAACCAAGTCTTCTTCAGTTTTCAAACTTTCAAATGCAGAAACGATATTACTTTGAAAATTATTCCAACGAAGGCAAAAGTGATCGCTTCCCATTTTGCTACTGATTTAATCTGCGAAAAAAAGAAAAATTAATATATATTTACAGCAAAACTTTTTAAGCAGACATCTAGAATAGTAGTTAATTTACATACATTCTTCTAAAACATTTCAGTGTTATGTTTAATCCGTTACAAGCGACTTTAAACCGAATAGTCATCATCATGACACTGAGGCATTACATTCTTTTTCCGGAGCATCTAAAAAAATGACGGGTTGTGCCTCGAGAAAGTAATGTTGTCGACAGGAGTCACAGAACATTACAGAAATCGATTGTTTTTGCTGACCAATGTCCCATACCAGATTTCAAAGCCCAATTATTTTAGCGGAAATAAACATCTGGGGACGGAAATACAGGTAGCAGAATAGATTAGCAAGGTGCTTGTTACAAACGAAAGTGGTCCTTCCTCACCACCCGCTCTATCTCTACGGTAGCTGGATTACAGAACTTCGAAACTAACCCCTTCCTACCATATGTCAAATATGACCGTCTCTTCTTCTTCGCTGTATTTTAATATATGATGATGAACGCTAATTACAAAAGCATGGTTACCAGTATCTAAATTCAGTAGTGTTACCGTCACGTGACAGCTCGGGAAAATGCCAAAACCTTGAGCAGTTGTGGGTGTTATCTCGTCAGTAAAAGCCTTAAGAATACAGGCTGCGGCGTCTTTCACTTAGCTATTTCCGTGGAGGAGTGATAGGATTTCTATCGAAGTCCCCATGCAAGATCTCATCAAGCGCCATAATTTATTTACTTTAAACGGGAGGAACTCCAATCTTCTGTGCGTATTATGTATCATAAGCGAGTAGTTAGTTCACTAATTGACGAAAAGTGTTAACCACTGACAGAAGCTCGGAAACCACAACTGAAGCTTTGACAACTTCAAAATATTGTAATTGTTTAGACTTTTTTTCCTTTTTTTTTTTTTTTTATACATTTTACTCTCCAAATTAAAATATCTTTTTTAGATGAAAATCGAGAATTTTTCTTCATTCACACCACTAGTAGTAGAACGCTGTGAAGAGGATCTCTCTCTCTCTGATCAGTAAATTTCTCTGGCTGGCAAAACAATGTTTTTATTTGAAAAAAAAAAAAGTTTTTTTTTGTTTGTTTGACCGTTTTTTTTTTTTTAAATACTTAGCCTTATTTATTTATATTACATATGAATAGAAATAAGTTTGTTTCTTCTTAATATCCTTATGCAGCAGCGGGGTTATGAAGGACGGGACGTACAGCTATAGCTTGAAGTGGAATATGAGCTGAGAGAAATTGTCCCCCACCTGGACAAATATCGATAAGCTACAGATGCAGTCGCGTACGTACCCAGAAATTTATTTCGGAGAGAGTCCACAGAGCTTTCGCAGGGGTCCAAATTCAGTATGAGTGTAAATTCTACAGAAAATATCAAATATTTCGCGTAAAATTGTAGTAGATTTACAAAAATATCGGAATTTTGGACGAGTCCGAACTCCCTGTGTACGTCACTAGATGCAGTCGATAAATTTTGCCAACCTCTATCAATATATTTAAGCAAAGTTAACTTTGGCTTCTCTATGAAACAACAGGCATTCAGGCGAGCAGAAAGATACAATCTGGTTTCGTTTCGCTTCTTGAGGCTTAACGTCTTTATGTAACAGCAAGGTGTTGAAGGGCAAGACCTACTGCTTACAGTGACATCCGAACCACTACTCTGTTTGCACTTTAGAGAAATTCTGTGGAACCATCAAGAATCGAACCCGGT
Source organism: Lepisma saccharinum (assembly GCA_022664845.1). NCBI lineage: Eukaryota > Metazoa > Arthropoda > Insecta > Zygentoma > Lepismatidae > Lepisma > Lepisma saccharinum. Next base: position 15,918 of record JAGDQP010003565.1, read on the forward strand.
AACCCTTGATTACAAGGCGAAAATGATATAAAATTAACGCAGATGGTTTAAAAATGTGGAATCGTCACCATGAAGCTCACACTTTTTTTTTTTTAACCTGGTTTAAACCAAACCAGCCAACTCTGGTAAATGCTGTTTTGAAAGGAGTATCAGAAAGCCACTGGATCGGTCCTAAACGAAATAATTAATAAAAATTGTGCTCCAATGCAAGTCATGGAACTCAAGTGTTTCCAGAATGCGGTTATGCTCGGGAACTCTGATACCCTAGTTGCCCTGAAATGCTGCAAGTCTTTACCTTAAAGTATCACTCTAACCTTCATTGTGCATCGAAGACACCGGCTCGGCACTGGAATCCAGCAGGCGCATGGATATTTGAAGATTTTCAATGAGTACAGGTTAGCATGTTGTGGAGGGGTGCAGAGCACAGGCACTACAATGATTCAAATACACAATTTACGAAAGTTTTACTGAAAAATTTTCAATCGAGAAGGTTCGTCTCGAGATAGAATCTACGACTCACAATTACTGCACGTAAATCACTCTCTTTTCCAAATCGTAGAGACTACCATTAACAGCTGTCCGCAACCGGTGTGCTGTTACAAGATGACAGGCTCTGCTGCGAACTTTTACGTACTGTAACCAGATAAATTATTTACTCCCTATTATAAATTTTATCTTTGTGTATCTTGCTTTTGAGGAGATTAACATTTTGATGGACCATGTTGAGTCACATATGGCCTCATGGATAATTCACAGTGTGTCGCGAGAAGGAAAAGGTTGCGGTTTACTGTACTATAAAAATGCAAAACTGCCACGTTCAATAAACAAGTCATGAAAAAAAACGTGTATTTTTCACCAAAAAAACTAAAAAAACAAAAAAAAATTATTATGGAAGCCTAAACTTAGCTTTGTTAATCTGCAATGTTATGTATCTCCGGACAACCGTGATCAAGAAGAGCTTTAAACGTTCTTTAGTTTTCCCTCTTCAGTACCTAACGTTTCCTTGTTACTTACTTTATGGCTTATGGAACTCGCAAGTTCATCGCCGTAGTAACAAACGTTCGCCATCGGGTTCTATCCTAGGCAAGATCAAGCCAGTTTTCATCACAAACACCTACTTCTCGAAGATCCCTTCTAATATTGTCCTCCCAGCGTCGTCTCGGTATTCCCAACGGTCTCTTTCCCTCCGGTTTTCCAACCAAAATAGAATATAATCTTCGTTTATCTCCCATCCGAGCTACATGGTATGCCCACCTTAATCGTCGTGATTTCATTATTCTTACTATATCGTGAGATCGTACAGTCGGTGAAGTTCTTCATTATGCAGTCTCCTGCATTCTCCAGTCATCTCGTCCCGTTTCAGCTCTTATATCTTTCTTAAAACCTTATTTTCAAACACACGTAATTTAGGTTCATCTGCTAGGGTCGTACTCCAACTTTCGCAACCGTAAAGCTATTACGGACAGAATAACTGTTCTGTCTATTTTCAATCAACTTCCTTGATATTAATCGCGAGGTTAAGAGTTTTTGGACGGAATAGAAACATGCGTTGCCCGATACTAAACGACTTTTTATTTATTCCGTTACCTATTTTTTGCTTGTTACGTACGCTCGCAAGTATTTAAATTTGTTTACTTTCTCTATGTTCTCTCTTAATTATGTACCTATATCCGTTATTCCCTGTGTTTCGGCTCGTTATCATGTATTTTGTTCACCCTGTAGACCTATCTCATCGCACGCTTCTACTAAGACATCGGTGTTACTTTGTAGTCCCTCTATATCTTCCCCTAGTAAATCGAAATCATTCGCGTACTAGTCCCTCTTTGTCCTCTCTTATTTTCTGGATCGCATATTCTAACCAAAGTTAGACAGTAATAGTGACAAGGCATCACCTTGTTTCAATCCGCTGCGAATCTTGAAACTATCTGACACATTATTACCTATCTGTACTCTGCTTATGGGGTCGCTGAGACACATCCTCAAAAGTTGAACAAGCTTCTTCGGAATTCCAAATTGTACCAGGATACTGTATAACTATTCCCTTTTGATAGAATCGTAAACCTTTTTAAAATCAATGAATAGCTGGTGAACAGTCGCACTGTATTCCCATTTCTTCAAGATTTGCCACAAGGCGAAAATCTGGTCCAACGTGGATCTAAATCCACATTGGTGATCTCAAATTATTTCATACGGTTAGGCGAGTTACCTGTATATTACTCAATACTTTGTAACATGTTGGGAGTAACGAGATTCCGTGGTAATTATTACAGTCCGATTTATCGCCTTTTTTATAAACTGGAACTATTACTGAGGTTTTCCATTCCTTTGGAAGCTTCTTCTTTCTCCATATAGCGGTTATCAATTTATGTAGTTCCTTAATTTGTGCCGTTCCTCCCGCTTTAATTAATTCCGCTTGAATCTAGTCTATTCCCGGTGATTTGGAATTTTTTAATTTCTTTATCGACATTTCGACCCCGATCTCGCCAGGTTCGGGTATCGACGGTTTGCGGTATAATTTCAAATTTCTCTGTTTGTTCTCCGTTGTGTACAATATGTTAACATAGAATAATTCAAAATCATTATTACAAATATCCCATTTTCAACCAATGCCTTTTGGACCACTCCGAAGGAAACTATTTCGAAGTGACGTCGGCAGTTAAATTGTATGCTAGGAATATTTTAAAGAATAAATACTCAAAGTTTTATTATTATTTAGCATCTTTTGCTCAAGCTGTGATGGGGTACGTACAGGACGTTCTAGGTGTCGTTCCCTTTCTAAAAATTTCGAAAACCTTCGTGATCGAAGAAATAAATTAGCCCGAAAGAAGTTCATCCTCGCGAAAACACTTACTATAATGTTTTCGAAAGCTGCAGTCAATCTGTCGACTGCACTCTCACCTTGTGAAGTAAGAAAACGCAGATCATCACGTTGCTTCTGTTTCCTTGCCACCATTGTCGTCTGTATGACGGATATGCACCCTCTCATTTTCCTGGTACACGCCGCTAGTGCTTGGTTAGTGTGGTCGGGCCTGCTATCAAATAGCGGTCCTTATAAAACACCAGATGTGATTAAAACAATGGGAAAACACATTTCAGAATGGTGTCGTGAGAAATTATTTCAATCAACTCTCTTCCTCAGCCCCGATCGGTAGACAGGGACGTTCGCCACATCACTGACGGTTGGTACGACGTCATTGAAGGCTGAAAAAGACCTTCAACTGATTTCACTGAAGGTTAAAAAAAGACGATTGTAAATGTCCACTAAGAAAATGGACAATTGCTAATTCATTTAACCCTAGATATGTACCATACCGGATTTGGAAAATAAAAAAATCTTTTTTCCTATTCTGAGTTGCCTCATTTAAATGAATATAGGGAAAATTTGACCATTGTAGCTATCACATGATAACCTTTTCTGATATTAGGATTTCTACCAGTTCGTGAAGTACAAATATATCCAAACTTTCTTTCTTTTTGTCCAGAATTTCAGCTTGTTCCTGTACAGAAGGACGTGTCTTGCGCCTCTTCTGCATGGTATCTCTTATATCTGCCACAGTCATATTTCCTGCACCGGAACGAGCTGAATCCTGAAACTCTTACGTCTTCTACTTCTGTATGACGGCTGTTTATTACGCATTAGAATCTATCAACTGCTTTGATAGAACACTGAATTGACAACTAAATCATAACAGCGTCTTCTAACCCCGAAACATTGCATTTCCTATTGACATTTTGTCTGTGCAGGTTTCTACAGGCAGCAGTTATGTGAAACCCTGGATCAATCCTAAATCTAGTGTGGAGTGTACTCAAGTTACGATATGTAATGTGATTCGAGATTCCATACAAAATTTGAACTTTCTGATTCTGATTTTCTTAAATGAATGCTTTTACATCATGAAAAATTGCAATAAAATGCATGCCATTACTAGTTAACGTCCCTAACTTTCACTCATAAACATTTGTTGAAATTAAAATGTTTTTGAAAATTATGTGATTCACAGCAACACAGCATATCATTCTAAAGAAGAACTGACATATTTAAACTTGTTCATGAACTGTGAAATAGCTTTTCAGGGCAACCCGAATCTCTTGTATCTTCACTGGAGGGTCAAATCGAGAACCACATAATTACGAGGTGACAAGCGAAAACCACTTACCTACCTAAAGAGAAAATTAAATTAAGGTATCAAAAATTAATTTGTAATGTGTATTATTTTCATGCACAGGTGGAAATTCAATACAACTAGATTTGGTACCATATTATGCTGATTTATTGTGCTATAGTAATGTTAGTACTGTATCAACTATATTCTTTCAGGATGGTCGGCCGTATAGTTCAAACCCACGCGCTCAAAACGGACTTGCACAGTATTTTTCAATGTCGACGTCGGCCCGGATAAGTCCTTATACGGGAGATGTTTTCGAGTCCGTTGACAGCACTGACAACCAACGCTCGAAATTAGCGGGCGCCAGTCGCGCCTAAATTTTTTCGCCAGTCGACAACTGCGACCAGATTCTGCAACTTTTGAATATTGCTTTATTAACTTACCATGGCCTGTGATAATTCAATGCATTGTAGCCGTGACAAAAACTCGTCTCTCGTTGTTCACGGAACAATCTACACCAAATGGATTAATGCAACAATCGTAGTTCAACCTTGGATATTTCAACTGGTCAACTACTAGTGCATGTTCGTCTGTTGTCTTGCCAACTGAAACAATTGCGAGCTGCTGCTTCTCTGACTTCTGCATTGCCTCAGGCTTTGATTCGAAGAAAAACAGCTATTTTTCTTTCATTATTTTTATAAACGTCAGTTCTTGTTTACACTTTAAATTTTCCTCATTTGGTCAACCATTGGTACGGTCGCCCTACGTGAAAATTCTCGAAAACCTGACAGTTTAAAGTTTTAATGCTTAAAAGTTTGAAAATAACAAGGCCAAGTACCTCAGAAAACTTTCCAAATTACACGAACAGTAAGCTTTACAATTACTGATTTCAAGTTAGGAGTTCAATTAGTTTTCGTCTGATATAGTAAAACAAACTTAGTTTAAATAAGAATGTGCTATTTATTCAAATCTGGGTCCCTGTACACAAGAAAAAAACATGTTCTGAACGCTGAGTAAGGTGGGCAAATTATCCGTGAACACTTGTTACAATGACCCCATGAAATAAGTATCGACGTATAAAATATATATATATATAATCCTTAATTAGTGACCCACCTAACGAAAACTCTTTGAAAATTTCACACTTCCGGACGTTGCCGCGAGGTACATAGTATGGGGTCACAACCGGAGGTGGTTTTCGACCTGCGCCATATCGGTTTCTCCACTTTATTCACACACGGTTCGAAATTTCTAATTTCAATCATTTTCTTAGCTAGTTCTCTTGAATTAGATATATATTTTACTCATATAGCTTGTTCCTAGTAAATATTTAACATTCTAACACGTACAACGCCGCCACGAAGGGTGTTCGACCCATAAAACTGTTAATTACAGCAAGTAGGCATTCATGTTAAAAAGTATCAATCCGATTTACACCCGCTGTTAATGGGTCAGGTCACGAATTATGATCCGAATTTGTTCTCAAAATAAATTTATAATTAATTAATAAGAAATTTAAAGTTATAATTTGCATGTGATTTAGAAATTAGTAATATAAAAATGATACCCAAATATTAACTTATAGAATAAGTGGAGTAAACTAATTATTCGTGAGTTCATCGTCCATTTACTTACATCACAACAGCCCAGAAAGCGTACTTTTGTCCCCCTACATGAAACTGTTGTAAATACTAATATTAAAAAACTTGAGTGCCTCCAGTCTATAATTTTCAACGGATGGTATCACCGGTGTCAAAATAATTCATTCGGCACACAACTGTAAGTCACTTTCACACGTAAATGCAAAATACGAGACATTTTCACAACACCACTTCAGCCATCACAACGTGCCGTTGACGTTTCAAGGTTGCCAGTTCACTTAGCGTCATTTACATTTTCCAGCTCCAAAACACTGTTCATAAAATTAACGTTTCACATGAACATGACAAGAAGCTCGTTCCAGCAATACATCATATGAGTACCTGTAGATACCACACATACAGGTATATATCATATTGGAATAAAATGCAATCGTAGAATAATCAACTTCTCTTAAATCAGCATGCAAGGCATTAAGAAGACATGTAGCTACATCATAATTGAAGACTTGAATTGCGAAACATCCCAAGTCCACCGGAACATCTTTTACAGGGTCCAAGGACTTGGGATGTTTTCCTATGCAGCTGAAATTATTTTGTATTAAAAAAAAGTTTTTTCTTTGTTTTAGTTGGAATTCGGATGTAATATTATTATGTAAGTGGATAGCCCTTGGAACATAGATGCCGAACGAACAGAAAAATGAAAATACGAAAAAGGTTGACTCGGGATGTTTTCAATTCAGGTTTTCAATTCTACAAGAAGTTACTAAATATGGTAGCTTCTAAAAGGAAGCACCTTGCGAGAGAACCCTGACTAGAGTTATCCTTTGCTTTGCTAGATTACATTATGGGGATTTCGAGATGATACCTTGAATTAAGCCAATGGCGGCTGATGAACTTGTTTCAGTGTTGCATAACTACCACAGTGATATTCAAATATTTATTGTTATTAAGTAGTAAAAGAAAAAATACAATACTCTCTCGTATAGTACAACTAACAATTTTTCCTCTGTTTCCAAGCAATTTTTTAGAAAGGAAAAAATACTTCATACGAGGGTCGTTCAATAAGTCCTTAGAAAATCCAAGAGATGGCACTCGTAGAATCGAAAGAGGTTTGCTCTCACAAGGGATGTGCGTGACTAGAACGCTCAGAACCGCACGAAAATGTGCTTAGAATATAAATCGCTCATCCCAAAACAGTGGTATGAGTCATTCTCATGCAAAGCTCAGCTGTTGTCTGCTAGCGCCATTCGACGGTGGCATGTTGTACCTGCACGAACAAGTACTTACTCTAGTTGTGTGAATAGTAAAGCTACAGTAGGAGTGTTAGGATGTGGGTTAGAGTGTAAAGAGTGTACATCGGTATCATGAGGCGAATTAATCCGAAGAATGTTGTCAAACTGTTAGAGGCAATGTGGCGACGTGCTGAATATGGAAACGTAATCTGAGTCGAGAATATGGAGTTCGCGAAAATGTTATATAGCATAATAATTCACAAATACAATGGGTATGACGCAAAAATGCATGAAGATACGCTGGATAGGTAGAGTGATTTTGAAGGACAGGAAGAGTCCCTACCTGAAGTTTGCCCGTACAATACTTTCCAGAGCAACAGGAGGTGGCGGCTGGTGGTTGTCTCCACTGGGTGTTGCACTCAGGCCCGCCGGCAGCCACAAAGATTATAAGGCCACGAAAAATTAGGGAAGGGTTTGGGCTTAGGAAACGTACATAAAATTAAACATTTGTATTGGTGCAAGGAAAATTTACAGGGGCTCAGGGCCCCACCCCCGCTGGACTTTCATGTGAGAGAGGATTGGGTAGCTAATCAGTCACAATCAGTCAACGTATACTGGCAAGTGGGTGGACACCTGCGCAGTTTCGATAGCAAAAATTATGGAATTAAAGTTCGAATTATCACATCCACCGTATTCATCAGATTTGTCTCCCAGTGACTTTTTACTTCCAATCTTGTCAAAATGGCTCGGCAGAAAAAGATAAAAGTAGAACGAGGAGGTCATCCCCAAACATGCCTATTTTGAGGACCTTCCCAAATTTTTGCACGGCTTCAAAATGTTGGACAGAGGCTGGAAAAAGGGTATCGAGTCAAAGGGAAATTATGTTGAAAAATTAAAAAATCTACCTAAAATAATTTATTTTATCATCTTCTAGGGACTTATTGAACAACCCTCGTAAGATGAGTAATTCGTCTGTCTGCAGCGAAACACTCTCCTTAGTATAACACGCGTTAACCTTCACCAACCTTCGTTAAGGATTTAACGAATCGTTACTTAACTTTAGCGCATTTCAAAACCCTAAAATTACTTAACGAATGTCAATTATGAACAAAGATTGGCGAAACTCGTCCCTGGTATTGCAAAGCGTATTCCATTTGCTTTCTTCTACCTCCGACCTTAAATACACTGATTGTTGCAGACCATGTGCAACTTCGAAATCATATTGCGTGCATCCTAACTGCATCCGTTGTCTCCTATTTACTTTCCTCCCAGAAGCTCAGCCATCTTAAGGACTGTCCATGTTAGCTCGTCTCCTTTCCTTGTTACCTTTTCTGTCTCCTCTGGCGAAGGATACATCAGGCGTATTCTCCACGGCAGACAACTTTGTAGCGTTCAATTGTTTCATGTGGAAACGAGTGGCACTTATAAATTGACGGATAACCAAAGCAATCGCACCTAAAAAGGAGGAACTGATTTCACGTGAAAACCAGTGGTGTGGGAGGAACGTGTGACGTAGACGTAGTCCCGTGCGACAAGTTCCTTGTCGTCTCCTGTTCCTTCCTTTGTAAGAATTGAGTTAGTGATTCCTTTCTTTGTTTGTTTATTATTTCGTGGTATTTGGGACATTCTGCTCAATAAGTGGCATAGCATGCTGTTATCCTTTGGAGCAACAATTACTTTAAAACAAGAAAATTTACAGGGAAAGAAATTGTTTATTTTAGATTTCTTTAAGGTAAGCGTCTTTTTTCGTTGTGAGGGAGGATTTGCAAAATCAAAAGAAGTTTATGTTAGAGACCTATTCTTAGTAGACGCTGTATCTGGTGCTCTATTCTGTTCTGCTTTTGTGCAAAGATCGCAAAATACTACAATAAATGATCTGATATATTGGTGTTCTTTTTTTTTTTTTTTTTTTTTTTTTTTTTACAAAAATCCTTTCACCAGGCCTACAAACTGAGGTGGATTTCGAAGTGATTTTGATTGAATTTATTGGGGTAAGTGCAGAATAAAAACACTTTAAGTAAATATACTTTTATCATTTTATTTTCATTATAAACTTATAAATACGGTAACTAACCGATTACTCTAGTAGGTTAACTAATTACCGTGCAAACTTGTTGTTATTAGAACTGAATGCAGTGATATTCCAAGTGAAATTAACAGGCCTAATGAAACCCGCCACCTTATATACCCTTATCGAAATATGAACGCCATCTAGAAACTAGTTATTGATTTATAGATTAATCATCACGAGCTCTTCAACGTTACCCCACAAGTCATGGTTTTAAAAATTTCGAATTTCCACCCCCACCATCACTCGTACCCCCACAACCCTTGAATCATTGGTGTCACCGTAAACTTCTTAGGGAGTACAATAATTTAAGCAGACAAAATTTCCCTATAAACTCCATAGGGGCTGATACATATTTTTTTCAAAATTTCAACCCCCTCCCCAATCACCCCCTTGGGCCCATTTTGCTCATTAACGAAGCTAACTAAGCTATTTAGCCTAGAAATAACATAAGAAAATTTGGTTCAAATATCTTCAAAATTATGGCCGCTAGCGTGTAAATATATGAAATGGTACCAATCTCAATAGGTAGATTTTTCTTCGAAATCTACCTAAAAAATCGCCCGTGTGGTTTGAGCTTGAACTTTATTCATGACTTTCAGGCATCTGAGGCTAAGGCCGAGTGAGGAGAGGTGAAAGGATGCAGGTAGATGTCTGTCAGAGCCTAGGTTGAAAGTACCATCCCGGTGTTTGCTTGGTGTGACTAAGGAAAAACCCTGGGAAAGCTCAGTCAGGATGGTAGACCGCTGGGATTGAAACCACGACCTCCCGAACGCTAACCTAACCCTCTACCACAGAGCTACGTGTAGTGTGGAAACCTAATTTATAAGTTTTGTGAAGCACAAAATGGCGGCTATCCTGCCTGAAAAGTTTGTGTATATCTATGTATCTGAGAAATTTTTAAAGGTTGCTACGAACTCACTCCTGATTGGAGGAATGAGGTAAAACATGTGCTTGCTGGCAACATGGAGTCGTAGAGATACTACAGCTCTGCAATTTCTAATGTATTTTTTATCAAAATATTAAGTTTTTTGGACATTCTACATGAAAATTAACAATAATTAGTGAATAATAACATCAACGGCTTCATACATCTTTGTTTTTTTCTCAATTTCATCAAAATTATACTTGTTTCTAACCTTATAAGTGTAGTGTGGATGTAGTGTGGGAATGTCTGGAAGGTTCTAGAGATGGCGACTAATGACAAAGACTGTGTGACTTAATTTCTTTTTTAAAAAAAATAACGGTAGATACGAACAATATATTATCATTTGCGATTATTTCAATGAGCATCGCCATAGGTCTTAAATATTGACCTGCAGTTTAATAAACAAACAAACAAAACATGTGCTTCAAGCTCCCGTCGACCCATCTGCAAGCGTGTGCGAGTAATGGAATCGATGTATGCCTGTTGAGACATCGCCTGTTATTGTGTAATTATATGAAAAACATACGCCAGAGGTGATTTGGCTTGTTATAGTGTGATTATACAAAAACTATGCCAGTTGTTATATGGCTAGTTATTGTGGTCTGATTGGTAAATATACCCCAGAGGTTATATGGCGAGTAAAAGTGATCTGATAAAATGGAAGAGTTTGTAATACGTCAGTTGTTACATGGCCAATAAAAGGTATCTTGTTAAAACACAGGAATGTATTATGATTCTCAAGGAAGTATCAAAAGGAGGATCAGGAAATGATAATAAGATGGTATTTCAAATTGTTTTTTAGTGAATCGATATTTGAAAGTGACAGTGTGAATTTGTTTTTACATCTCTATGTGATTCCTAAAAATGATATCTTGATTCTTGAAAAAATTAGTGAAATAAGTCTATTATCCTATTTAAGCTCTATTATGAAATCTACTAAAAATTGATGTGTCTGAATGTACCTTGTTAATGAGGATTGTATATCTACGGTGTTCTTTGTGATTCTGTTATTAGCAGCGAAAATCTTAAGTGAATTGGAAAAGGGTCTAATCCCGATTCTAAGAATTAAGTTTTATAACTCCAGGAAAGAGTTGAAATCATAAAGGTTAAGTGGTTTTCTTTTCAAGAGAAGTGCAGATAAATGTTTTGTGGAGTGCTGTAATTGACGGTGACGTAGTAGCAAGTTTCTATTTGGGGCATAGTTGGGCTACTGTTATGCCTAATATGTCAAGGTCTGTATTATGACGTAAGTAGAAAGCTACTGAGATCTGTGGAAGCACTCCCAGAATTTACATATTCATTTTGGCACTATATTGAGGAGAAATGAATTATCCTTGATTCCTTCATACGAAACCAATCCATTTTTTCTTAAATACTTAGGGGAAATTCCTTCAAGTAACCAATTTGAGGAAATAAAAATATTTTGATATTTTTGTGCTAAGGCTCCTACCTTGGTTAGGAAAAGCTTCTATTATATGACATACTTCTTTTTGTTTGGTTATACATCTCAGATTACCTTTTTTTTTTCAATTATCTCAACAGATTTTATTTTTCAAGCGTAAAGAAATTGAATGATTTAAGTTATTTCTTCCTTGCGAGCAAAACAAGGTACATTCCTACTTCATTTTATATCTGTCATTTTGATCGAAAGGAAAAAGAAAAGTTTTTCTTTTTAAAAATAAACTTAAAAATCAAACTACATTCAATTTATTCTCATTGAACTATAACATTAGTTTTAAGATTTATTCCCTTAGTTCACAGGTAATACTGTTTTTATTCTTGATTAAATTCAATTTATTCAGCTTGTACATTAGCTTGCGAATAGTAAGCATTACAGTTGTCAGATAACAAAAAAATACAAATTATCACTTAAATATTCAGCCATTGTATAATAAGATTTTTGTACAAAGAAATTGAACAGTCTTCTCTCAAATATATTAATATTGCTTATACCTTTCGTTTCTAGCGGAAGTTTATTATATAAACGTGTACAGTTCATATATGCCCTTTTTTGAAAAAGAAGAGGAATTCTGCTGTGTAACGTATACATTTTTTGTGGCCTAGTATTATATAAATGAATATTATTATAACGAATTAAAAGTTCTTCATTTTTTATATACATAAAATAGACCTGTACATATATAGACATGGTATAGTCAGCAGTTTTTGATTCCTAAACGTATCTTTATAGGATTTACCTCTATGTAAACAAAAAATTAATCTAATTGCTCTCTTTTGTAGACGCAAGAGCGATATACCTTGATTGAGGAACACAAAAAAATCACTCCATAGTTTATTAATGAGTAAAATTTTGCAAAGTACAACGATAAAAGTGACTGGTGTGAAACAGTATTACATAATCTGTAGAGCGCAAAGCATATAGAACTTAGTTTACTAGCTAATTTGTTTATATGTTCATCCCATTGGAAATTATCTTGGATTAATACTCCTAAAAATTTGACCGAGGATGAGATTTTAATTGTTTCTGAATCATGGATAGCTAAGGAAAAGAGCAGGCTTTGTTTTTTAGATGAAAATTAAGAATAGTTGTTTTTTCATTATTTAACTTCAGTTCGTTTGCAGAAAATCATGGCCAAGATTGTCAAAAGTAGATTTCAAATTTTCGTTTAATTCCTTCATAGAGTTACCTGACACAATATTTACATCATCAGCATATAGTACACCGAAACTAGGTTGTATACATTACAATAGATCATTGATAAGATAAAATGAATTTTATGGGCGGTAACAGCACTATGGCTTACGCCCGTCCCGATACGGGGGAAGCCCCTTATCTTTGTCACGTCTAAAAATAGCTGTTAACTAAAATCATAAAAGCATATAAAAGCTGAAGATCTAATCTCTTCAGAAAAATAAAATTGTAGTAAAAACTAAAGATGTATATGGTCTTTAGCAGAAAAGGTAAAAACGTGAAGGATGTAAATAGGCCTTCACAAAAAATAAAATAATACTACATAAAACTTAACAGCTATGGGACATAATTATCTCAGAGAGACGGAGATAAACCCATCTCACGGAGATAACTAAAAACTCTCCGCAACATACCTGGTTCATCCCCTAACAATGACGCCATGTCATTGGGGATGTTATAACGTTGTCTGAGATGATTATATCCGGGACAATCTAAAAACATGTGACGAATACTTAAAACCACATTGCAATGATTACAATGTGGTGGATCCAATCGTCGTAACAAATAACCGTGTGTCAGCCGACTGTGTCCTATACGTAGACGACAGTATAGGACTTCTTCACGCCTACTATCTCGGCAAGATGATTTCCATGGAGCAACAGTTACCTTAGTTTCTTTCAGTTTATTAACAGCTACGTCATCCCATCGTCGCTGCCATTCATTCCGCGTAACCTGCCTATAATATATCATCATGTCCTGAAATGGGACTTGATGAATGTCAATGTTAGCTCCTAAAGAGGCCTCACGAGCAGCTTCGTCTGCCAATTCATTACCATGGATACCAACATGACTTAGTATCCAAGAAAAGACAACCTCACCACCGGCAGAGCAGATGGCGTGTGTCTTACAGAGAATATCTTGCACGAGCGGATGTTTCGAATACATATTGTCGAGGCTTTGAACAACACTCTTCGAATCTGTACAAACAAGGATGCGGTTGAAACCATGAACAAGACTAAAATCCAAAGCCTTTAAAAGAGCATATAGCTCAGCAGTAAAAATACTGGCTTTGGGATTAAGACAAAATTGGGGGGGATTTCCCTTCTACAATAAACGCGCATCCGACCGATTTATCTGATTTGGATCCATCTGTAAAAACAGAGATAAAACGCGGGTACTGACTCTGCATCGCACGAAAACGCTCCTGGAACTCAATCATGGAGGTCTCCGATTTCTTGAAAGGTGACAAAGAAAGATCAATCCGTGGGCGGACAAGTGTCCACGGAGGACGGAGACTAAAACGGACAGGACAGACAGTTGGGCGGTCTGCATTCAGATTCTCCAATAACTCTGATGCTCGGATGCCAAGCGGTCGGGTAGCGTGACCACGGCGTTCATATAGGGCTCGTTGGATTGGGTTTACGATTAAGTTATGTGCTGGGTGGCTTGCCAAAGATGATATCTTAGCAAGGTAGCTCAACACATAGTACATCCTATGAATCTCGAGCGGTGGTTCAGCGGCATCAACACAAAGACTGGTGACAGGACTTGTGCAATACGCGCCAGTGCAGAGTCGAATTCCAGCATGATGGACACTATCCAGCGTATGTAACGCTGAAAATCGTGCAGAGGAATAAGCGTGACAACCATAGGTAAGCTTAGATAAAATGAGTGCGCGATAAAGGCGCAAC
>JAGDQP010003565.1:30296-46680 GCA_022664845.1 Lepisma saccharinum
CTCAGCACACTCCCTTGAGGTACGCCATTCTCCTGTAAATAACGCTCTGAGAAACGATCACTAACACGGACACGAAAATAGCGATCGCGAAGAAAATTTGTTATAAAATGGGCCATATGGCCCCTTATGCCCCAATCATGAAGCTGGCGTAGTATGCCATATCTCCAGGTGGTATCATAGGCCTTCTCTAAATCGAAGAACACAGTAAGAACGTGTTCATTCCGGAGAAATGCATTCTGAACAATAGACTCTAACCTGACAAGATGGTCGACAGTTGATCGATATTGGCGAAACCCACACTGATCATTGGAAAGCAAGTTGTTATGCTCCAAGTACCACATTAGCCGTCGGTTTATCATTCTCTCAAATAGCTTGCATACGCAGCTAGTGAGAGCAATGGGCCGGTAACTGGTGGGGTTTAGTTTATCTTTGTCAGGTTTTAGAATGGGAATGACAATAGCTTCTCGCCAACTAGGAGGGAAGCTATCAGTCGTCTAGAGCTGATTATACAGGTTAAGCAAGAAGACCTTTCCTTGGGAGGGAAGGTGTCGCAGCATTTCATAATGAATATCATCCAGTCCAGGGGATGTGTTTCTAACATCCCGCAAGGCAGTTTCAAGTTCCCACTCGGTGAAAGAGGCATTATATGATTCGAAATTATTCGAGGGGAAGCGTAGAGGTATTATCTCTGCCTGTCGTTTAATGTTAACAAAAGTAGCACTATAGTGCTGGGAGCTGGATATTGCTGCGAAGGCTGCTCCAAGAATATTAGCGATCTCTCCCCTGTCAGTATGCAAGACATTGTTGTGCTTCAGAGCAGTCAAAGGCTCGGAGCGGCAGTTGCCTTGCAAACGTCTGACCCGTTCCCACACGTCTCGGATTGGCGTTTGTGAATTGATGGAAGAGACGTATTCACGAAAAGATGTACGCCGAGTTTGTTTCATGAGACGTCGAATATAAGCTTGTGACTGTCGAACTGCATTCAAATTTGCCGCTGTAGGATATCGATTGAACACCCGTAAAGCGCGACTGCGCCGTCGCCGTGCTACTTCGAGCTCATCGTTCCACCAGGGAACAGAACGCCGGCGTGGCGTTCGGCCAGACTGAGGAATGGAACATCTGGCAGCTCGCAAAATTTCACGGTTCAAGTACTCAACCGAATCATTCAGGGGCAAATCTCCTTGATCAACTAGTTGGACACGAGTTGCATATTTAGTCCAGTCAGCACGCTTCAGGTGCCAATGCGGTAATTTGCGTGGTGCTTGATAAAGGTTTAAAAACTCTAAAATAACTGGGAAGTGGTCACTACCATATAGATCGTCATGTACACGCCATGCCAGCATGGGTGCAACAACTGCACTGCAGAGAGACAGATCTATCGCTGAGTATGTGCCACTTGCCAAACTAAAATGCGTGTTAGCACCAGTATTTAATAATACTAAGTTGGAAGCGTCAATAAACGATTCAACTATTCTACCGCGGACATCTGTACGAACACTACCCCAAATAACATTATAGGAATTAAAATCGCCAACTAAAATTATAGGTTGGGGTAACTGCTGCAAGAGATTCTGAAGGTCAAGGAGCGTAAAGTCTTGTTCCCTTGTGATATATAAATTCAGGATTGTAACATGCTGCTCAAGGTGGACGCGAGCAGCAACCGCCTGTAGGTTCGTAGCAATGTGGACACGTGTTGAATACAGCGTATCAACAACACCAATTGCAACACCGCCACATGCGCGACCATCCGTGGGAAAATCTGTGCAATAGAGTGTATAATCCTTCAATATCACAGATTCAGTTGTTTTAAACTTGGTTTCCTGAAAGCAAACTACAAAAGGGGAAAGACCTGATAACAAGACTTGCAGTTCTTCATAGTGGGAATGAAATCCGTTAAGATTCCATTGGAGCATAGCCATTGGGATGAAGATCAATAAAAAGGTTAACTTTTAAGCCGAGGTTTATTAAATTTCCCTCCCTTTCCAACTACTGTATACTCCGAGTCCATCAGATCGTCCTCAATCATATCTGATTTGAGGGATGAACTCGGCGCAGTAAGGGCAGGTGGAGAATTTTGATGTGCTAGCTGAGTAGCAAGCACTGTAGTGAGACCTTTTTTGCTCGTCGCTAGTGGTGACATTCGACCAGTTCGTGTGACTTTACTGGCACGAACAGTAGATACAGCCCGTGGAGAACTGGAAGACTGCACAGGAGACATGTGTCTCGCAGGATGTATCGGCGAAACCTGATAAGGCTGTGCGGCCTGTCGATGTCTTGGGGATTTATCATTTTGAGGTCTCTCAGTCTGAGTTGATACATCAACTGTCTGGGAACAGATCATTGATGTATATTGTAAAGAGTAAAGGTCGCAATATGGAGCCTTGGGAGACACCTTTACTAACTTTTTTGACAGTGGAAAACTATGTACAAGGATGTTGTTTTGAATACGTTTTTTTTATTTGTACTGCTTGCATTCTATTAGTAAGATATGATTTAACCCATTCGTAAGAAATTCCTCTAATTCCACAACGATACAATTTTGAAAGTAATATTTGATGATCAACAGTGTCAAAAGCCTTTGAGAGGTCAGCAAACAGCCCAACGACATAATGTCCTTTATTTAATCTAGCCATAGTATTCGTAGGGAAATCAAAAAAGGCTGTATCCGTTGATTTATTTTTCTAAAAACCAAGCTGGCGATTAGAAATGATATTACAAGAATATAAGAAATTATTTAAGCGCGATAGCATGAAAGATTTTTTTAAAAAATTGAAAATATTGACAAAATAGAAATAGGGTGATAATTTTTCGGATCATACATATCACCTTTTTTTATAAATAGAGATGACCTTAGCAAATTTTAATTTATTGGGAAACACACCTGTTTCAAAAGATACATTGACAAGACGATAGAGTAATTTTATGATGTGAGGAACACATATTTTAATAACCTTGCTCGGAACATCATCAATTCCTGATGAACTTGAGACCGATAATTTACTTATTGTGTGTTATACTTCCTCCTCAGTAACTGGGGTCAGAAACATAGTTTGGTAATTAAATTTAATCCTATTATTTTTTATGTGTGGTTTTATTAAGTGACGACTGTATAGTCATTTGAAAATGATTACTAAATATATCTGCAATATCCTTTAGGGAAGTACACATCATCTATACACAAATAATCTATGGTATTTACTTTCTTTTCGTCAGTACTCTCATTTATGACATCCCACATGCTCTTGTGTTGTTCTTGGAACTAGAAATATACGTATTGTTATAAGAAAATTTAGCTGCTTTTATTACCAAACGATACATTTTTCTGTACTTCTTGATACAGTTTATGACATCCGAAGAAATTTGATGTTTAGCTTTTAGCAGCTTGTTATAGCGAAACAAAGTCAACTTGGAGGTAAGTATTCCTTTGGTAATCCAGTTCATATTTTTTTTCTTACTGTTCTAGGTTTTGCCGGAAAGGATATATTAAAATAATACAAGAAAGTTTCAAGAAATTGTTGATACTTTTGATCAACTATACCAGCCTTATATGTACTGTCCCATAATTCTGTCGATAAATTACCACAAAAAAAAAATCCATGTTTTTGAGCGAAAAATTCCTAGACTGCACCGTATATATTTTATCATTCTTATCAATTTTTCCATTAAATTTAAAAGTAAGCTGTATAGCATCGTGGTCAGAAAACCCTAATTTCTTTACAAATAATTTCTGATAACCAAACGATTTGGGTAGTACGAATTGATCTAGAGCGGATTTGTCTTGCCGGGTGGATACATTGACTATTGCCTCTAATCCGTAAGTATTAAATAGTATCTGAAGTTCCCCTTTTTTGCTGATGGAGTTAGCCAATCAACATTTAGATCCCGACATATATTTTTATTTTCAGATTTATTTGAACTATTACCTAAAATAAGATCTAGTGCCTTAAGAAAAAATTCTGGTATTCTTGGGACCACTAAGTGTTGCGCGGTCCATACCTTGAGAATTAAAGGAATATTTTCTGAATCCAAAGTGCAGGTAAGGTATGACCTGTTCCAGTTGTTTACATTTGGAATACAGTGTGTATCCAAGCTGTTGTTTCTTGTGCTAGCAATAATTTTTATTGTTGCTAAAAAGGGGAAAATATGCTGGTTGTAAAATACGTGACGCAACCAAGAGTTCGCTATTTTTATGTCTTTTCAATTTTCTACTAAACATAGGATCTCAGACTATTGATGTTTGTTCAAGAAAGGTCTATCTTACGCAAACACACATTACATACGACCACTCGATCCAAGAGATTTGAACCCACCTACCTATACCCATTGCCGATCTGTTATATATGACTTTCAAGAGAATCCGAAAGCGGCAAGTCCATCAAGACGAAATAACTCCTCTCAATCCATCTCCTTTGGGGCCTTCTTTCTCTCTCACAATCCCTCTATAAATTAGTTGAATTCGCTTTCTTCCTCTTTCTCCTCAACCATACCTTCCATTCTATCCCTTAGTATGTCAGGCGAATAAAGGCATATACTAGGGGAGGTGGCGGCAAGGGCCATACTTAAATTATTGTCCCGGAATTCGCGTCGTGAACCGAAAAACCTTGAATACCCGAGATGATGACCACGTTGTGCGGATTTTAATTAATGTGTGCTCATCAATGTTGTATTCAATTAAGTTGAATTAAGTTCATGGCCTGTAAACGTCCATGACTCAGGCCAATATAGGGAAGGGATGTTGGAAGGAGTCGACCTTGACTCCTAAGTTGCAGGTACCATCCGGCATTTGCCTGATGTGACTGAAGAATATCCCTTGAAAAAACTTTCAGGAAGGTCGGTCGCTGGTATCAAACCTAGGACGTCCAGAATGCGAATCCAACGCTCTGTCAGTTCTTCCAAACCCCTCATTGCGGGTGTCATCCCCAGTTCTCGAGAACACCCCGAACTTTAAAATTTATACTGTCATTACAGCAATTTGTTGCACCCATCGCGTTGTTGATAATTTCCATAGTATCACTTCTTTTGCACTGAATTTTGAACATTTTGAAACATTTTCGCTGAATTCAGGATTACAGTACAACTTAGAAACAACACAAAACACTAATTAGCTGTTCCTTGGAAAGATTTTTAAAAGAGAATTAATACTTTAAGACCAGGAAGAATTGCAGTTGTAATGAAAACCCTGCCCATTGGTCGGTAAACAATGGACTTCGTATATATTTATTATCAAGCAAAGCAAACGTGCGTAAAATAATTACTCATGCTTTTAAAAGATGTAGCTATATTAGCAAAGTATAAAGCGTCCAAAATGATGTCTTTGTGTGTCCTTCCGAAGGATCCTTCACTTGACTCCTTTTGTTTCTCCAAAGAGCTTATAAATAAATGCCGTCCCTGTCCATAAGACCGTAAGGAAGACATGTTTGACGGCTGTTCTCTTCAGATTATCTTAGTACATGTCTAAAGAATTGTAAATCACAAGGGTAGACTTTTTGAATCGTGGGCAGTTTTCTTCTATGGGGGAGTAGTCCTTTGAGGGCGGCGACTTCTTCGAGTCGTTGCCGACTTTTCTTAAAATGATTGTAGCTTCGACTGTAATTGTAGGAAAACAATAACAATAAATGAGGGCTAATTTATTTTCAAATATTCCATGAAATAGAACGAGGTATAGATTGCTAGAGTAACGATGCAAACATAAGAGGGGCAGGGGCAAAGTCCAATTTTGGGGCAAAAGTCCAGTTTTTTCTCCTATTGGGTTTCCTTATGACATCCTGTGTGCAATTTGGTGATAGAATATTGTGGGTGATAACACTTTCTTTCTTACCAACGTGATGGTGGACACCGGAGACCCGCGACAGGGGCTGGGGAGGGGGGATGAATATCAGAATTCTAAATATCTTTATTTTCTCATTTTAGTTCAGGGAATCTACTGAAAACATACCGTACTCTTGGCCTAAAAAATGCAATAAAATGATATTTTGGCTACTCTATACCGAAATAGTTTACACTATACCGTTTAGAGACAGAGAGCTGGTAGTCATTTTGAAAAGATGGTGACAAAACAATTTTTTTATATATATATTTAAGTCATAAACCAAATGAAAGATCGTAATTTTCTTCCTGAGTCACTATCACCATTTTCTTCATTATGCAGTCTCCTCCACTCTCCAGTCATCTCGTCCCGTTTCGGCCCGTATATCTTTCTCAAAACCTTATCTTCAAATACACGTAATTTAGATACATCTGCTAGGGTCGTACTCCAACTTTCGCAACCGTAAAGTATTACCGGCAGAATAACCGTTCTGTATATTTTCAATTTCAATTTCCTTGATATTAATCGCGATGTTAGAAGTTTTTGGACTGAATAGAAACATGCGTTGCCCGATACTAAGCGACTTTTCATTTCTTCCGTGACCTCATTTTTGCTTGTTACGTATGCTCCCAAGTATTTAATTTTTTTAATTTCTCTATGACCTCATCCCTAATGCTTATGTTTTTATTTCCTTCATTCCCTGTGTTTCGGCTTGTTATCATGTATTTTGTTTTATCTATGTTTACCTGTAGACCTATCTCATAGAAAGCTTCTGCTAAGACATCGGTGTTGCTTTGTATTGCATCTATATCGTTCCGTATTAGATCTACATCATCCGCGTACATTAACAGTTGATTCAAGCCATTCGACGTTAGTCCCTTTTTGTCCCCTATTTCCCGTTCCCACTTTCTCTATTTCCTATATGAAAAATAAAACATATTTTAAAAGGCTGCACATTTTAATTTCTGGGAACGAGTTAGCCTAAAACGATTTAACATGACCCCTTTTCCTTTTAAAAATTTCGAACTAAATTCAAGATGGCGGCTTTCAATTGGTGGTGTGTCTACATACCGTTCATCAGTCAAGTTACCATGCATACACACCGACCACACAATTCATATGCCCAATATTACACACCACATCATGATCATGCTCTCACCTCCTGCTGTACTGCCATCTGTCCATGATGGATTGGCATCAGATCAAAAATGATAGTTCTGTTTATTGTCTTCACCGGCAGGATCTCATCGCTAGACATCTCACATAATGAGCTGTGCACCGCTCTGGAGTCTATTGTGCTAACTGTATCCGCCTGTCTGAGTTATTTTCATTTCTATTTTTTTTTCAGCCTACACGGACGCCACTTGTTCTCGCACAGCACCCGAAGTACAGTTTTCTGACTGACAGCATCTTATATCGCCTGTAATAGTCGAGTACTGCGTGTGGATCTCTTCACAGTGATTGCAGGAAGTGCCCTCTCCGTGTTCTTGTCGGTGTTGGTACCTGGTTGTCCACTACGTTCCCTGTTGCGCACAGTTCCCGTCTCCTTAAAATTTCTTTCATATCTCAATATGGTAGAGTATGCTTTGTCTCCTCTCTGCGAACGATGCGGATTGAATTCAGCTGCAATCACACTGATAGTGCAAGCACCACCCACCAGCATAATCTCGATCATGAAGGGCTAGCGGCATGCGGCTATTTGCAACGACAGAATGGCAAACCATTGTTTTTTTTCACTCAGATAGCATGCCTCCTTCAACAACTTTATCAGTAGCTTGCTTTCAGCTTGTAAAAATTGTTATCGTGTTGCACTTAATAAACAAGCATTGAATAAGCTTGTTGGAACACTAAAAGTGATTGTTCTAACCTCATTCTCTATAGTTTTACAACGTTTTTATTAACTAGCTTTCTTGTCTGTTGTAATGTCCAAAGCAGACCAAACACAATGCGTATACAATTAAAATCATATTTTTATTCAATGTAGACCCGATCCAAGCTTAGACACAAATGTCACTGTAGAGAAACGTCTCTCTGGCTAAGAGTGTTTTAGTGACCGTCAATATTGGGATAACGTTGAATAAAAACACAGACAGTAATGTTTCAATATTCAAATTTTATGTTATCGAAAAATTGAACCATCACTTCCGTAGTCAAATCATTAAACCAATATTGGATTTTGCTTCTAAGCGAGGTTCTATACTTCTGCGCAACGAGATCAACTTCCAAATAACATTCAAAATATATCCTCCTTCACCTATTCAAACCTTTAACTCTTGACTCTGTTCAAGGACACGTTGAGATTCACTTCTAAGTTCTAGACATAACCAAAAGTAATCAAACCAAACGTAATGCTTCTTCTCAAGAAATACCATATTAGTTCAAAAGCAAAAGTAACATCAATATCCACCAGGTAGAACAGCACTGAAGTATTAATATGGTTAGAAGTTCATTGAATCATTTTGGCACATACAGGCGATTCTTCCAATCTCAGAAATTAATTATATTCTAAAACTCATCTGATAATCAATAACCAATAATCGACGTATTATTCAGCACAGTCCAGCTAAGTTATTTCAACAACACATTGGTATATCGCACTGGATGTAAATTGCTTTATTCAAGATAAATACTTTGGTTCAAGAGTTATGGTAAGTCTACATTAGGTCCTGTTGATCAACATGTTTGTGTGCGTGAGGATTATCTAAAGACCGTGGCAGTCTTCAATTTTCACTCCACTTATACTGGGTACGTTTATAAATTACATGGTCCTTAGATAATCCTCGCGCGCATAAACATGTTGATCAACAAGACCTAATGTAGACTTACCATTAGGTTAGTTTATATTTACTTAGGTTAGTTCATAATTTTTGTTAGGTCATACGCACAGGTAAAAGAAACTAAAAAAACAACAAGAAAATCCATCTGACATACAGAATCACCAACTCGAGTCAACCATACCACCTCTACAATCAACTGAATAGACTAATTAGAAACGAAATCTCTCTTTGAGAAATTATAACGGTACGCGGTAACATATTAAACTCGAAAGTTTATCAAGGTCAAAGTTATTTTAAAGGTTGGAAAACTATTAGCTAATTATAATAATCACATAAGAGTTTAAGTAAAATTACAGTATCCAACTGTTTATTTAATAAGTTTATTATGGAACATAATTCCTCAAGAAAAGTTTACAATAGCAATAATTTAGCTGCTTACAAAATTTATAAGAAAAAACATTCCCTAACTTCTGGGTAGAACACCTTCATTAAAAGATCTTGTCTGGAAAATAAATAATAGTAATCGAACCTAGCCTACTTCAATGAAACTAATTTAACCATTATAAATTTAGATTATTATACATGCAAATTAGGTTTACTTGTTTACTTAACAATATTTTAAGTAAAATAATCATTTTTTGTAGTCAAACTTAATTAGAATGTAAACGAGGATGAGAAAGTTGATGCAAATCTTACACTGGTGTTCAGGCATTTTTAACCTAATAGGCTTAGAGTAGATTTTACAGATCTATAGAAGAATATGAGCCAGACATTCTAAACTAAAGCAGTGAAGGTTTTGTCATTTAGCAATTCATTTCTAAATTATAATTGAAGCACACTGAAAACACCATTTTCAATCGATAAGAGACTCTTTGAATTATTTTAGCCTACGAACCTTCATTCCATAATTAACAAAATAAGCCTAAAACAAAAATTTCAATATTCGCTTCTTTAAACATGCTTTACGCTTCAGTTATCATGTTCACAATCACAAAAAGTCAATTGCAATGTCTCATTAAAAATACAGTTTTTACCTTTTGATATTAAAAATTTAATCACAACAGCTCTTAGCTGCTGAAAGAGGAAAATCTGTTCGTTCCTTTTTTTATCTTATTTCTTTTCTTTTTTTTCTATGAAACATTTAGCGAAGAAAAAGGAAACGTTTTAGTTTATGAGTAAATAGTGCCATTTTAAATCCAAACAAAAATAAAAAAATTGTAATGATTTTTGTTGATAAATATTTTCTTAACAATTAACAAGAAACTAAATTTAGCATGAAAATAAATAATAATCAATAATAAAACAAGAACCAACAAATTAACTAGGCAATTATTATACTTTGTAGCAAATCACTACAACAGAGTTGAAGCAATGAGATTGTTACACTGTCTGTTCGATCCAAATTTCCAATCGATTTTAAACTAACTTCCTGATGAGCTAGAGAATTGAAACTTTAAACATAGCTCAGAACTGGATGATAGTGTGAAAAATTCGCCATCTTGGCTCCAAAATTGCCGCCAAACCCATTGTTCTATAGAATACACATCCTAAACGGCCAGAGCAATAGAAACGAAATTTCGTATAAGGGTATCCTATCACTAATAGGTTACGAAAATATTACCAAACGTTTTCAAAGACGGCATCTTGGGTACAAAATGGCGGACACAAGAAAATGCATTTTTCATACCATTTGAGCTAGAGAAATGAAATTTGGTATGAAGGTTTGATTGATGGATTATTTTGCTTAGTTAGCTACTCAACATGAGCCTGCCTTTAACGAGGACAGTTGAATTCCATTGTAGTTCCGAACATTTCCTTTGTAGACTAATCAAATGCCTTACAACACCTCCTTAATATGGATAAGTTGATAATTGACTTAATACGAGAAGATCCGCCTCTGGTGAAAATTATTTTCGCGAAACGTTGTATATACAATCTTCCAGAGTCCATGAGTAAATAGTGATGAAGAGAGAGTTAACTTTCTGGATTCAGTCCTTTAACCTACATGTCATTCTTCGTATGAGCATGCATATTTGAGAAATATACCAGGAAGTTCTCAATTGTAATATAAATCAGTTGACGATTGCACAAATTATGGGATAAATACTACTCGAATTACATTTTATGAAGTTTTATTTTTATTAGGAAAATCATGTTAAAAATCTTTCCAATTTTTTGAAAAAAAGGTGTGAATAAGATAAACAGTATCTTTACTAGGGTCAAACAGGAGGTGTTCGAGGGATACAGGTTTCAGGATTTTACTACGGTATAGAGTCTTAAGGAGAGAATTCCGATTAACTTTGTACTTAGGGCAATGAGAGAGGACATGAATAAAGCCTTGTTCAGCTCTCAAGCATACGCACATTGGAGACTCACTACATCCTCTATTAAACATGTGGGCTTTGAGACGAGTGTGATTGGAACGTGCTCTTACAATAGTAAGTAGAATCTTACGAGGAATTTGAAATTTTGAAAACTATGGTTTACTGTCGTCTTCGTTAAAGTAGTTCTTAAAACTTGAACCAGAGAAATGTAATTCATTGATTAATTGAGTTCTTCCCTCTTGCTTGATGTCACTGAGGACTAGTGGGGTCGTATCTTTACAATATATCCTTGATTTAATAATAATGAGTAAGGATGTACTGGATCGAGCTAAGCTGTCGACGATATCTAGAGAATACGAAGGGTTGCTACGACATACTACCTTTCTGTGTGAACCGATGTAGGTAAAGTGAATTATTTTACCCAATTTAAGATTCAAATAGTAAAGTTCAAGAATGTCAAAAACAATTGGATGAGACTTAAAAAGGTCTTTGTAATGAGAGTAACGCACTTTGAGAATCTGTGAGTATCAGAATTTTCTTGTTGGGAAGAAGTAAGGAGTACTCTAACGCCTTGTAAATACCAAAACACTCGAGATAATAAATGTTGAAAGAGGATTCCAAACGACATTTAAGTGAATATTTTTTTTCTGAGGGTCGTATACGGCACAACCAGCCCTGTCAGGGTTCTTACTTCCATCTGTAAAGAGAAAATAGAAATCTTCCCATCGTGATATGTGCTCCTCTATAGTTAAGAGCCTTGAAAAATAAATATCCATAACACTTTCTAAAGGGCAAAATAACTTGAAGGTAAGATCCCTTTTAGGTCTATACGTACGTCGTATCTGATCCCCATACTGTCTATTTAATTCTAACCAGATGTTCTCAGCTGAACGAGTGTAAGTCTTTTCTAAGTTAATTGCCTCTTCATATAAGGCAAGGAAAGGGTGAGAAGGTTTGTTCAATGCTTTAATGAGGAATTTAGCAGCTTGT
Organism: Lepisma saccharinum; assembly: GCA_022664845.1. Lineage (NCBI taxonomy): Eukaryota > Metazoa > Arthropoda > Insecta > Zygentoma > Lepismatidae > Lepisma > Lepisma saccharinum. The sequence continues at coordinate 42,194 of JAGDQP010003565.1, forward strand.
TTGAGTCTACGAAGACGAAAAGTAGGAAGATGAGACTCTAAATACGTAGGGATACTTGGGTTATTTGTCATGACACCAAGTGCTAATCGGATGGCCTTACGGCAGATTACTTCAGTCCTGTCACAGGCTCTTTTGTTAAGAAAAGGCACTACTTATAATCCATATCCTATGTTTGGTAAAAAGTAATTTTTAAGAAAGAGAAAAAAGAATAGATTGTGTTCCATCGAAGGTGGTAGTAGCTAAGGATTTTAATATATTCATGATCTTTAAACCTTTTATTAGGGCTAAATTGGCATGAAGACTCATCGAGAGTTTGGCATCAAATGTAACCCCAAGGTACTTTACCCGATCCGTAATTGGAATTTTTGTTGTTCTGGGTATATTTAATCTCTTCTATCTATTATATGGTGGAAGAATGGTAAGGATGATAGATTTTTCCTCTGAAATGAGTAGGTTACGAAATTTCCACCAGGAGTCTACTTTGTTAATTAGAATTTCAAATTCAAATTCAAATTGCTTTATTGCCGGAATTTTAATATGTATGGCATCGTCATTTTAGAGTATAATTACATTCAGATTTTGGAGCTATTTTCAAGAAATTCGTCTACACTATAAACAGCCATGGCAGTTAACTTACGCTTCAAAACATTTTTAAATTTTGTTGTTTCTTGGTCTTTGATTTTCTTAGGAAGATTATTATATAGTTTCTTACTCAACTCAACAAAACTTTTTGTGAACAGAACTTAACAAAACTGTGAACAGATTCATTAGTTTCTTATTCACTGAGGTTATTCTTCACGTACATTAAACATTCTATTACATATAGAGATAGAGATGGCACTGTTAAAAAAAACAAGTTTTTGAAATAAAGGTTTACATGATGTTTTGTCATCCACGTTACAAATTACTCTAATGGCCCTTTTTTAAAAGATTTTTTTAATATTTGGATCATTCCCCCAGACTATTATGCCATAAGCTAAGTGGCTGCATATAGAAGCGAAATAAAGTTTTAAGTACCTGTTCAGTGACGCACAGTTTTAGTTTTCTAAGCATAAAAATACCTTTGTTCAATTTCTTACATACGGTAAATAGTCAATGTGGTAATTCAATTTTAGGTTAGATTGTATATACACTACTAAGAACTTTACAGAGTTGATGGAATCAGTTTTTTCTTGGTTAAAGAAAACCCTAGGTTGTCTGTTTTATCTTTGTTAACACATGAAAGATTTGCTGAGCACCAATTATCTACAGTTGAGTTTGCAATAGTCAGGTTGTTTAAAGCAGAACAAATATTATTTCCGGTTACCTTTACAGCAATATCATCGGCATACATGTAAGAATGAGTAGCGTTGCTGTCTACATTTTTCGCTAAATCATTTATATATAATATGAAAAAACAGGCCCGAGTATGGAACCTTGAGACACTCCCGAACTTAATTTTAGATACTGAGAAGACACATTATAATAAACAGATTGATATCCATTTGCTAAATAAGACTGAAAAAATCTAAACTTTGATCACTGAATCCATAATACTTGAGTTTCTCTAATAAGATTTGATGGGAAATTGTGTCAAATGCCTTTGACATATCAAAGAATCGACAAAGTACATTATTTCTGATATCTGCATCCTTAATACATTCACCGATGAGACTTATTATGGCATTTACAGTACTATGTTTGGCTCTAAAACCAAACGGTCTGTCTGTAAAAACATAGTTATTCCTTAAAAAATATACCACTTGTTTGTTAATTATTATCTCAAATACTTTGGATAATATTGGGATTATTGATACTGGTCGACAGTTATTATAATCTAATTTACTTCTTTTTTTATATATTGGAATTACTTTGACCACTTTCATACAATCTGGGAAAGTAGCTCTTCAATGCAACTATTGAACAGGTAGGCAAGGACCTCGTATGCATCTTGCCCCATCTTAATTACAGCTGAGTTTAGACCAAAAACATCCATTGTAGTACTGTTGCTTAAAGTATTAATGGCCAGGCATACTTGGTCAACTATTATATGGCTGAAATCAAAATTCAACTGCGGCCTACTATTCACGTTAGAGGCTTTTTCAAGATATGTGGGCATTCTATTTTTTAGACGGAGGCACCGCCTTCACTATTTGTTCAACCATGCTTACAAAATTCCAGTTAAAAATTTCTGTAAAGGGTATATAATCCTTGAAAGTGTCCGAGGACAGATTGTCATTTTTGCATTTTGGCTTGTCCAATTCCACAAACCAATCTTTGGATTTATCATCAGGAACCATTATACAAAAATCATCAGCGAACAAAATGTAACTAGAAGGATGTGGAGTAGCTTTATGAATCTCCGATAAATAGAGATTGAAGAGCAGAGGGATGAGTACCGATCCCTGTTGTATCCCGACATTGATCTGTATAGTCCTGCTAATTCTTCCATCCATGTATAAGTAACCAGTACGGAAATGAAGTAAATTCCAAAGAAGCCTAAGATAACATTTTAAAACATTGGACATTAATCCCAGCGGACGACAACTATTGCCATCCATAGCATCCTAACCAACTTTTAAAATAGGGTAGATAAGTTGATCCGTCCATTCTGTAGGTACCTGACCCGTCAATAACACAGAGTTGAAGATAGTGCATAGCCACCTAATTCCAATATGTGATAAGTTTTTCAAAGCTTCTGTAGGGATTCCATCCAATCCCGAACACGGATTCATTTTACTTGTTTGAAGTAACTGTATCAATTCCCTTACCGATATAGGTTTATATAGAGCCTCTCCCGCTCTACTCGTCGTGGACCACGTAAAATTCAAATCCGGATCTTGGATATTATCTTTAAAACAATTTGAACAAAATTTATTAGTGAAGCCTTCTTGCCAAGAGGAATTGAAAGTGTGTTTTTTGTTCTTTACTTTACGCAAAATGTGTCAAATAAAAGAAATTGGAGTGTTTGGGTGTAACAAGGAACAAAAGGAATGCCAAGCCTTACGTTTCTCTTTCTTAATTTTTCTTTTCATTTCAGCAATCATATGTTTGTAATGAAGAAAATTTGTTAAAGTAGGGCATTCAAGATAATTAAAGTAACTGAGCTTCTTTTCGTTCCAAAGTACCTGGCAGCTAGCATTCCACCATTTCAACCCGTTACAAGTAATTTTGTGATTTCTATTGGGTATGTTTAATGGACAAGATAAATTTAAAGATGTGACCAAAGTACTAATAAAGGACTTGTAACTTTCTTGAACAGAACGAGATTTCGATATTTTACTGTCAATTAGAAAAGTAAACCTCTGCTGAAAAACGGCCCAATTAGCTGACCCAGTACACCATTTACGAAGGGGTCGGTTTACATGAAAGAATTGGCCTTGGTGGGGAGAAAGAAAATCAATTACACAAGGATAGTGATTACTAGTATACATGTGGTCCATGATGTACCAGGATAATTTTGTAGATAAGACATTTGAACAAATTGCAAGGTCCATTGATAAAGGTGCTGTACCGTTTGCTGGCCGGTGGGTAATACTATTATCATTTAAAAGCACGAGGTCGCATGCATCGATAAATTCCCTAACTTTCTTGCCAAAAGGGCAGTAAAAAGAGTAGCCTGTCTCCTCTAATTTCGCATTTCATTCCTCCACTGAAATGATAGAGTCATTAGTAATAGTAGAAAGTTGCTTTAGGTCATCGAGAGTATAGACTTTTTACATGACCCAGATGGAATATAAATGAAAAAAATCGCCACAGGACCATTATTTGACTTGAAACGAATACAACATATCTCAACACGAAATAATTCTAAGATGAAAAGTAGAAGGAATTTCAATTGTGTCCCAAATTACCGACTGATGAATAAGAATACCAAACCCCTTTAAGCTATCATTGTAACCATTTGTTACGTAAATATAATTAGATAAATTCAAACTGGATTTCTTTTTGCCCCAAATCTCAGAAAGGCCAATAATATTAGAATGCATTTCTTCAATCAGTTTTTGTAGAAACATCTTTATTGTACGTTCCAATGAATTATACGCATCTAGTTATTGGGGAAAAAAGAAGAAAAAACCACACACTATACAGATACATGACCACTAGCAGGTTAAGAAAATATTACAAAATGTTGAAAAATTCGCCATTTTGGATCCAAAATGACCGCTCAAATATCATTTTCCACCCCATTCGAGCTAGAGAAATTAAATTTTAAATGAAGGTGTACCATAATGAGTAAGTCACGACAATATAATAAAACCTTAAAAAGTCACCATCTTTAACCCAAAATGGCCGCCAAAAACATTTTTCGAGAGAATCTAGAGAAACAAAATTCAATATAAAGGTGTCTGATCAAGAGTTGGTTACAAAGAATGTCGGTGGCATATTTGTACTATGGAGGCGCAGTCTACCGGAAAGTCTGGTTACGATAAAGGGGGCACAGCCCCACAAAAACCCCAAGTTGGGAGCGCAGCGAAGCGAGTACACACACACACACACACACACAC
>JAGDQP010003565.1:50597-92762 GCA_022664845.1 Lepisma saccharinum
TGAGCTCCTGCCTAGCCTAGTCGGGAATCGGAAATGTCAGTGGACTTGTTTAAGGGGTACGTAGGAACGTTCCTTAAGATGGAGCAGGAAGCCTCCGGCTTTCCTGAGAATTGCCGAGGTGAGGAGAATAGACAACAGTATATTCAGGATTATTTTAATCATGAGGGAATTCACCTAGAGTATGATAGCATTAACAGAAACGAGGGCCTTCGATTCATTGCAAAAATATATTTAAACTCCTTGTTTGGCAAGTGTTTAATCTTCCATAAACTAAGGTTGTTACAACAACTCAGGAGTTTAATGAAATTGTCTATGCTCCTCATCTGGAAATTCAACATGTAAATCTAATAGGGAGTAAACTTCTTGTTACCTATCGGGATTTGGAATCGCGCAATACGCCTTACGCTTTCAGCAATGTCATGTTTGCAGCTTTTATTTCCTCATGGGCACGCCTACGACTGTATGAGGCAATGAGTACTGTCGGTATAGCTCGTCTCCTGTATTGTGATACCGATAGCATTATCCACGTTAGACGTCGCCATTGCTCCCACACGGTGATTATCTTGGTCAGCTAAAAGATGAAGTGCCTGCAGGGTGTGAAATGCGTCGATTTACTTCTGGAGGGCCTAAACATTACTGCTACAAACTAAAGGAAGTATCGACGGGGCAATTGAACCATGTGATTAATATTCGTGGTGTAACCGTGAATCAACGTACACGAAAGAAGATTACATTTAGGGATATGTTTAAGGTGGGGAGGGGTACGTATAAAGATAAACAAATCGTTACACCTAGTCGTATCCTGCGAAACTCCGACTTTCGTGTCATTTGTAAATCTCAGGTGAAACGCCATGTTGTTGTGCAACAAGACAAACGACGCAAATTAAATCATATTGAGAGAAAACAATATATGACAGTTCCCTATGGATATCGTAGTTAAGGAAGCAGAATTAGACTCTTGCTTGTCTTTTTATTGGAATACTTATTTATTATATACATGTAAAATTATACATACCGGTACATGGTGGTGATTGAACCATAGTAAACGACTCATGACCATTACAAAATCAGAGCACAGAAATGACATGTGTACAGTTTCACCTGTTCTCCGTACTCTACAAACCAACGTGATACTTGTGTATTGTTCTTCCCTGTGTATTCAATGACACTAAATATTATTTACTGGATGGACACTGTTCATTTGTAGCATAGTTTATATACAACCTCACGATTTCCAAATGAGTGCATACTGTAATTAGTGATACGTTCGTTATCTGTACCAACACATTTTGTTTCCTTCATGTGGGAAAGCAACATTTTTGTACCCACCCATGTTTATAAGTATTTACCAAAACCAACTGTAATGTGTTTACAAAACAATAGACTGCATGTGCTGATTCTCACGTAACAATATATCACTTAACGTTGTATTGGAGTTAGATACTACACTATTTGGTTTATATGACATGGCGAACTTTGTATCCTGGTTGGAACGGGTTATTGCACTATGTTCAATGCAATGCCGACTGATATATCCTGATGTCATGTTTATCATCTTGTACCTGTTTGTCACTAGCATCTTTTAAATTGTACTACAAGCACTGTATTTGTTAATTATACAATAAAGATCTTTTTTCAATTCAATCGTTGTGTTTCATTTTTTAATCCTGTTCCTAAGTTTAAAGTGAAGCGCCATGTTCAAAGTCCTTTGTCCACAGTACATCGTAGATTGCCTGTACGTGATCGTCGTTAGCAATCATCTCCGTATGGGTACGTATAAAGTGTTCTACGGTGATGTCTTGCTGCGGATGCATTTCAACAAGAATAGTGTGGATTGAATGGTATGTATCAAAAAACGCCAACGTCTCCAAATCTTCATCTCGTACGTCATCTGCTGAAAGGTTGGTGCAAGGATGTCCATCATCATCATCTTCCGGAGGAATACCTGCATAACAGTAAATGCAAGCGACCGAAAAGGAAGGTGTCCAATGTCCAATAGCCTGCAGTATGCAATTTGCACTCACGTGTGCACTGGAACAGATACAAGCCATCATCATCCTCGAAACTGGGTTCAATGCCTGTCGCCGACGTTGCTTTATAGCCAATTACCAGCTAATCACCTTGCTCCATTGCACTTTGATTGTGTCTTATTGTTATCCAATGACATTACGGTAAAAATTAATGAATAGCGAACGTGTGCTCCAGGACCTCTATATTGGCTACGTGATGTAGATCTTTTCCGTACTTGTAATTCTAGTACTTTGTATTCATAGCTGACGTTTGGGATGGTTGGGTCATCGAACCATGTTCATTAACGTCACTAGGGGTCTTACTTTTTATCCTCAACTAAAGTTGCAAGCATCGACGTCTTATGTTGGCTAGAAACCCTATCTTTCCTAGTTTGTACTCATTATACACAAGTGCTATCCGTTTCCCTGCTCGACCAATTACCGATCTATATCCACGATTAATTTCAGGAAGCTAGATGCAGATCTGTGCTTGTTTGTTTCTCACATTCCACGTTCGACCCATCAAATGACCAGGTTTAGCTCCGTATCTGTTTGTCAATTAAACTATTGACTATTAATATACAGGCTATATTGGTCTGTTTGTGTGCTACAGACGCCTGGCCTATAATTACCTAATGCCTCTGGCATTTATTTTGAATATAAAAATGTTCACTCAGTTGGCTGTATTTCCACTATTGCTACCTATTATCATGTTCGATCACTGGTGCTACTATTACATACACAGGTGGGGGCCACAAATTAAACTAATACATAACTGGTACTATATTGCATGATCTGGTGCAATTGTCCTATTATTCTGTATATAGTTCTTTACTGTATCATGAATTTTGACTGATCATTTACGTCTTGGGACAAGCCAATCCGGCCATAACTTTATTACAGATGCATAAGAATAATGACATTGCACTACGGTTGTATTGCCCACTTGTTAATCTACCAAATGAATATCATTCATATTCTTACGCTATATTATTATTATAGGCACTTTGGATCATTTTAATTTCTTAATTCAGATTTGACATTCTCAAGAGAAGTATGCTAATACAGTGTGAACTTTAATAAACCGCCTTGCCAATACGATAGATGTAATTTTCCACGTTTGCGGTGTACAGAGATCCTTTACTTACAACTAAACCTGCCGCAAAAGCGCAATACCAGTACCCCAGCGTGCTATTCGTAGTTTTTAACATATAGGTCTCATCTACACTGCTCCATCGCCATGTTGGATAAATTTATCCTGCAGGCGGCATACGCTCGTATTACGTTAAGGAAGGTTCATTCTTATTTCTATATACATTCTCGTTTGCATTAGTACTCTAGGTTCGTAAACATTGAAGATATATTGAAGTTCACATTTCGTTTTCTCGTTTGATTTTACGACAGGTATGGTGGAACTTTTTATCTTGGAGGGTGGGACTGTTTTCCGTACGCTCAAGACAGCCTATTCTTAATTTCTACTACATTCACGCTTTACTTTTTAGACCTTGGCTACTACGTAATGAAAATACACTCATGTTCAATTGTCCAATTGTACAGATGTTTGGCAGGGATTTAATTTGCCGTCAGTGACCAATACAGATCGCGTTATAATCATTGTCTTGTGGCCTGCTGGCTATTCTCCCCTTTCCTATGCATTTGATATTCAATATCTCTCCGACTGAGTATTACATATTTATCCGAGTGATTGTTGGTACAACATTCACAAAGGCAAAAAGCGTATTCATGGATTTTCAGCAATTTATCTAAAGGGTCCTTCCCATCAGTCAGTTCAAAGCACAGTAAATTGTTTTCTTATTTGTACCCGTTCATTGCACAATGACACTTGCCAAACATAAGATTAAAACTGCTTACTCCTTAAGAACACTATCGTCATTATTTTCGCAGGTTACCACGCTATTTTTATAGAGTTACGAATATACAACTTGCGCTTTATTAAAATCCTCCAACCATCCAGTGAACTATACTGCTGGGGGAGTACTCCTTCATCGCTTCGGCAAAGCAAGATGATATTTTGAACTGATCGCATACAAATATTTTTATTTCCAATTTACAACATGCAGTGGAGGTGAACGCGAAGGGTCTGGGCTTCATAGTACACGTATCTATTCATATCTGTAGTGCATGCGTACCTGTGTTGGAACAGAACTCGGCGAAGCCACTCGACCTAAACCGACCATAGCCAATATCAGTATATCATCTTTGCTCCCTCTCTCTTTACCTGATTTTTGTTTTCCATAAACCTTTAAAAAAATATTTCGTTTGGAGACGGTGCCTTTTAAGATGTCTATGGATACCAATTTACGTGTGTTAAATCCTTCCTTTATTCAAAGCTAAGTCAGCAGAATATACAATCGTGCTTAATGAGATCCTCTAGTCGTATTCGGGGCCTATCTACAGTGATGAGGTTTGTTTTTGTATCATATATCTGGTGTAGTAAAAAGTAATCCATTATTTTTGCAAGACATTGAAGGCTTGACTTACCATAGTTAGAATGATCCGATTTAGGTCACATATGCGCCGTTTTGTTCGATAACGTGTTGCCATTTGGAAGGTAATATCATGATGCCTCTCTCATAGAAGCCCTTGTCCCTATTGGCAAAAAATTGAGACAGTCGATGATCACAAGCCTCTCTTGACGCGAATTTTTCACCAGCAAACGTGTTCGCCATGGACAGGAACAGATAGTAATCACTCGGTGCCAGGTCCTGACTATAAGGTGGATGCATAAGAACCTCCCAACCAAGCTCCCGGAGCTTCTGGCGAGTCACTATCGATGTGTTTGGCCTGGCGTTGTCCTGGTGGAACACAATGCCTCTCCTATTGGCCAAAGCAGGCCGCTTCTGGGCGATTGCTGCCTTCAGACTGTCCAATTGTTGACAGTATAGTTCCAAGTTAAGGGTTTGGCCGTAGGGGAGCAGCTCATAGTAGATAATTCCCTGCCAATCCCACCAAACACACAGCAAAACCTTCCTGGCTTGGGCACCGTTTGCGCCGGCGCACCGCGCTTCGACCACGACCGTTTTCGCGTGACGTTGTCGTAAGTGATCCACTTTTCATCACCAGTTACCAACTGCTTCAGAAATGGGTCGCTTTTGTTGCGATTCAGCAGCGATTCGCAGATGGAAATTCGGTCCATGAAGTTTTTTTGCGTTAACTCGTGTGGCACCCATATATCAAGCTTCTTTTTGTATCCAGCCTTATGCAAATGGTTCCACACGGTTTTTGTGCAATGTTTAGCTCTTGGGCAATCGAAACAGTGCTAACATGACGGTCGGACGCGACAATGTCCATAATTTTATCGACATGTTCGACACTTGGCCTTCCAGTGCGTGGTACATCTTTGACGTCAAAATTACGGGCACGGAATAGACGAAACCAAAATTGCGTGTGATTGGCTGTTACAGTATCAGGACCATAAACACTATTCACATTTGCAGCCGCCTGGCTTGCGTTTTCGCCTTTATCGAAGAAAAACTAAAATATAGCGTATTTTCTCTTTGCTAGTGTCCATTTTGACGCGCGCTCACAACACTGAGTCAACTCATCACAACTATCTGAACAGTGTTTGTAGTACGCAATCTCATCGTTTGAACGCCATCTCGTTGAACCCGATCGGACTTATACAACGCGAGATACAGATCACTGAAGCCATCTATTGGCAAAATAATGGATTACTTTTTACTACATTAGATATATTTGTTTGTTAACCGCTATAATTGTGACATTGCTCCAACCTATTCTTCATATCTCTCTTCTATCCCACCTACTGATACCTTCCATTGAGCATTTGTTGTCTTCTTTTTCACGTCGATGGCTACGTGGTGAGAAGTTCAGTAATTTCCTCAAATCCCTCCTCGACTGTGTAATAACAAAACAATTGTCTCTGCCTTGAGATCTCAACTATCAAAGAATAGTTAAGCCTTTCACGTAACTCCGATTGCTTTGTTAACCATCTCTTCTGTCCTGATATTAAGGACCATATGTCACTTTATCATTACACATGAATGCATTAACCTTTCTTCTTAATACCCCGGATATGTTATTCCAACTAACAAGACGTTCAGTGCACTTGTTGGGGGGAGGAGACATTCCTAAGGTGACATTTTCGAAATTCCAAACACCGTCCGATGTCAACTTATTTTACTACTACGTGTGTATGTTTATGTGTTGGGGTATGTGTCTGCTAATACAAGGACCAACAAAAAACAAGAAATAAAATATGTTTAAAAGGAATACAACTCGTTAGCAGACAATATAAACCAGTCTAGGTTGAAGATACCAGGAGACATAAAGGATAAAATGAACAAAACAAACTAATAGCAAAAAATTATCCAGCTTTAGAAACGGAAATACAAAGTCTCAGAGGTCCCTCAGAAAACTGCTCCTTTAATGTCTCTAGATATCTCTCCTACACTCCTCCGTGCTCAAGTCTCTCTCAATATTGCTTTTCAAGTGTCTTTCCCGCTTTTGCTCTTTTGCTCTTCAAAGTCCTCTCTCTCCCTGTTTCGCTTTTCAACTGTCTTTAGCTCTTTTTCTTGCATGGTCTGACCTACAAGCTTTTCTACCCAGAGTTGTCGCGAACAATCTCGAATTGTGTTAAAGGCTGTAGCAGGGAGAGTAGTGAATGGCTATGACAATTAGACACATGCATACACTCCCATTTCTAAGCCAGTAAGAACATGGTAGACGCTAATGACATCAATAAGAATATGTGTGCAGTACAATGAAAACAATAAATACATAGCATTCTAGAAAACATTCTAAAAACACCCCTTAAAATGATAGAGGAACACAATAGAGTGTTTCACTCAATATCAGACAAAGGATCATCATACAGGGTACGTACAAAGAATGTTTAACAAGCAAAGTAGAGACTAAAATGCACAAAATATCACAAATTATAATGTAACACGAATAGCAAACTGTGCAATAACCAATCATCAGCCAAGATAATAGCCAAATAGTAACAACGCATAATAAAATTAAAATATGAGGAATGCTTGCAAAATGTGATCAACGAAAATCGTACAAGCATACCATAATACCTAAAGTAGTAAGAAAATAGAGGGTACAAGAACAAGTATGTCAAGAGGAAGGGCGTATCATATATCCTTTGGTTTCCAAAACAAAAACGAACATAAAAGCCAATAATAATGACCGCCAATAATTAGCAATGTGCGATGCCTGCAATTGTCAAAAATAAAACATTCCATTGCATAAGTATGGACTTCGTCTCTCTGAAAATGTAGTGCTGCCATAACACAAGATACGAGTTTATAGTAATATAATAGTATTATAAACCATAGTTCAATGCAATGTAAGCCCGTGACAAAGTGCAGTGTGGCCAACTATCGTGTAAACGCTATTATGTCAATAAACATAACATACAAACCTAAAATTTTGTATTCACGATCTCTACGAAACGCAAAGTATCTACAGATCCTCTACACTATTAACAGACCTGCTCATTAGCCACTAATTATAGAAATGCAATGGTAAACAGGATAGAGGCAAGAGCCAAGTACATATAAGACTAAAAATGAGTCCAACACTTGTACAGTCTGTAGAAAAAAAGTCACCAGCTTGTAGCTTAAACCAACAGAGGGCAAAAAAGTAAACAGTGTAATAACGCATCAACGCAACCATCGCATACGCGCGTGCAGGAATAGCGGCTCTAAATTGTGTAGTAGTTTCCTGGCTCTATATTTATCGACTATATGAGTATAAACCCACGGCCGACTACCCCCGACTGAGGTTTGCCAATGGTTCCCCATCAGTTTCACCATGCGAATGCCGAGATGACACCTTAAGTAACATCAGGGCCTCTACCATCCGTTTCTTTAGTAGTAGTTTGATCTCTAGGGTTCTATAGGGTTGTACCATAAGTGAAAGATGGATGTGGGTGTGTTGCATCAGGCTGATATATTTACATGTTGCCAACTACCATTTTCTAACTAAATTAGTTACATTATCTGTAGCTGGCTACACTGTTGTGTAGTACTTTCCTCGCTTTTAGTCTACTGTGAGTTTATTTATTTATTTATCAAAATATTTAGTATAATTGTGGTGCGCACTGCTTTCAAAATATAAAAGATTGATAGTAGAACTAATCTACAAAATGTGACGCTACAATCAATTCATTTGTGTTCATATTTTATAATTTAATCCTCTCTAGAGTAACAAGCATATTCTTTACTCAACCACGGAAACCTCAACCTGTTTCTTTACAGACAATGGCAAGACAAGCATGATAACCAAGTTCGGTAGTCTGAAGACAAGTTAGTTTTACCAATAAGTTTTATCATCGTAAAATGTTAGTAATATAAACAAGGCATAAGCAAGCTCTTTTACTTATCTTTCTCATGGCCCCTGTGTTTGTGGTGCAGAAACTTCCTGCCCTTGGGAAACGGATAGATAGCAGACGATTTCTTCCCCCAAAATGGCGGAAAGCGCAACGTTCAATTTGGGAGTGCTACAGTGCTGTCTATGCTCGATATAGTAGTAATACATTAAATCTTTGGTCACTACTGCGCCTACGTAAGGGTTGATTTTCATTAAATCTTGCGTTGTTTGCGATTTGGGTGAGTAGCCAAATGAAATACGTGTTCCACGTCGAATAAGTAATAGGGAGCGTTAAATCACATATTTCAATTGACTACTCACCCAAATCGAATGCAACGCACGCTTGCATGAAAATCAGGACTGTCTCATTTTTTATGCAAGTTTGCGTTGCTTGCGATTTGGGCGAATAGTCGATTGAAGCAGGTGTTTTCTTGTAAGGTAAGTGTAACACGTGTTTCAGTTGACTACTCACCCAAATCGCAAGCAACGCAAGATTGAATGAAAATCAGCCCTAAAGCCTCATTTTCATCTACGTTTGTGGAGCTTGTGATTAGGGTGAGGAGCCAATTGTAACACGTGCTGTTTTTACGTGTTCCACGTGTAAGAGCTCATTTTCAATCCCGCTTGCGTTACTTGCGATTAGGGTGAGTAGCCAATTGAAACACGTGGTGTTTCGTGGTATAGTTTTGTTGCGTGTTGTAACACATGTTTCAATTAGGTATCCACCCAAACCATAAGCAAAGCAAGCAACGCCAGCGGACTTGAAAATGCGCCCTAGTATTTGTTTCAATTGGCTATTCATACATATCGCAAGCAATGCAAGCTTCCAAGGAAAGCAGTCCTAACACGTGCACGTTAAATACAGCGGCCAAACCACCGTTTGCAAGGTCGGTAGCATAGTGCAGTGGTAAGACGTTTGCTTACTGAATAAAAAACCTTGGTTCGAATTCCGGCGGGGCAAGATTTTTGTATTTCTCTATATATTTTTATGTGTTCATATTTAATAGTAATGATTCCTTTCTTGCATTTTTAATAGATTATCTTAAATTAGTGACCATGGGTCCGTGCAAGTTAGGTTAGGTGCGGTCATGAATCTTTACATTTTCCGTTCCCATATTCCGAATTCGATGCCGACGACAAGATATTTGGATGTCTTGCTTTTCTACTTTGATGAGGTTTCACTACTTGAGGATTAAGATATTAAACACGGCGGAAGTCGTCATCACTTAGGACGTCATACTGACAAGCTCTGACACAACCGAAAGTAAATACAACGACGAAACCAAGTTTACCCAAGTCGGTTTTGTGGTTGAATTGTCAAGACGTTCGCTTCTTGAGTAAAAGGTTCCGGGTTCAAAACCCCGTCGGGTCAACACTTTTTCTTTATTTTTTAAAAATATATTCTTGAATGCTCATATTTATTATTAGTAATTGCTTTTTTTTTTTGCATTTTTTGTACATTGTCTTAAATTAGTGACCATGGGAAAGTGGAGGTTGGTAAGGTTAGGTGCGGTCATGTATCTTTACATTTTCCCCTCTCAAATTCCTAGCACGAAACGCTCTTCGACTTCCGCTGTATTTACTATTATAATCGCCATGTGGTTTCACTGTATTTGAGTAGTGAGGATTAAGATAGTAAACACGAAGGAAGTCGTCGTCACCTACGACGTCATACTTACAAACTCTGACGCTACCCATTGTAAATACAACGACTAAGTCGAGGTTTCGTAACTTGGCTTCGGGGCCGAATGGTCAAGACGTTCGCTTCTTGAGTGAAAGTTCCCGGGTTCAAACCCCTCTTGGATCAACACTTTACCTTTTTTTTCTTTCGAAATATATTTTAATATGCTCGTATTTATTATTAATAATTGCTTAAATTAGTGACCATGGGAAAGTGGAGGTTAGGTAAGGTTAGGTGCGGTCATATATCTTTACATTTTCCTCTCTCAAATTCCTAGCGCGAGACGCTCTTCGACTTCCGCCGTATTTACTATTTTAATCACCATGTGTAGTTGAGACTGCAAGATAATTTCATTATGATGGGTTGGCACAGGGATGGAGGTAATTACCGTATCTGTGCGGTAATTTCATCGTCTGTACGGTTTACCATCCAAACTTAAATACCGTACTGAAATGTACGGTAATTTTGGATGGTCAGCTTCTCTCTAAAACTATATTTTTGTTCATGTTTTACCGTCATCGCGGTTGTAAGAGAAACGAGGCAAAATGATTAAAAGGCATGTTGTCGACAAAATCGAAAAACTGTTGCTATCTGTTTTATCTATTGTTACCGTTCCGCATAGTACAGTACGGGGTTCCCACGATACTATCGTTTCCTCGTGATTTCTTTGCTAAAATGCTAGTAAAGAGAAGAAATGCCGGGTGTAATTTCAAATCTGACTGCTCAGCATGGTGCATACATTAACCCTGACTCCTGAAATTTTCATTCTGTCCTGAGGGGCCTGGAGTCATGTCTCATCTCTGCGAAAGCACACCGAAAACGAGAAAAGAGCTTAGTTCGTTGCGCAGTTAATATTGGCATCCAACTTACACTGGAAAATTGAAAGTTCCCCTGGTAGATAACTTGTTTGGAAATTATAATGTATGTTGTTGTTTGTAGGCCTACTTAAGAGAAAAGAAATTGTTGACCTTATAATAAGGATTTGAATTTTGAATTTATTATAAAGCTTTCAGGCATCTGAGGCCGGGATAGGGTAGGGGATGTTGAAAGGTCCTATATTGCATGTGCCATCCCAACATTTGCCTGGTATGACTGCGGAAAAACTGGAAAATATCAGGATGTTCGGCCGCTGGGATCGATCCCAGGACTTCTCGAATGCTAAGCTAACTATTTACCACTGAGCCACGGCTGCTCGGTCTCACAAAACGAGAGTGAGAATAGAATGAGAACATTGATACTTAAATTTCATCATCATGCGTAGGAAGATTTGTCCTCTGCTCTGAGAGAGACATTGTTGCAAGTTAATATAATATAATGTTACTACAATTACATTTATTTTATAGCCAGCAAAGCTTAAACGGGTCACCGGGTAAATTTTTGGACAGCGTCCCTGGGTTTATGCTCACGACCCTGTGTAACCCGATTTTGACCCGATGGGCAAAGCAGAGATTTTATTCTTTACTTATTATAATAATTTTGCAGTTGTTTATGATATTCAGTGAAAATGTTGTTTTATATTGCAGCCTTATTTACATGGATTGTGCGCATACTTTTCAAATGTCTTAGATTTTACGCATTTGTATCCATTCTGAATATTTCTGAACGTAAAATAGTGAAGGGGATTGTAATAGTATATATCATGTAGGCTTGCGAAAAAAATGTTTGTCACTAACATTTGTTTCATTAATCTATATCTTTCAAATATAAATCTAATAACAAAATAATAATGATAAATATTAATATAGATAAATGCTTGTGTACGATATTTTTGACGCGTATGGTATATACGGTAATTTTTTACATAATACAGTAATTTTTTATGCTTGCGTACGATATTTTCGATTTCAAAAATTTCCATCCTTGGGTTGGCAACATTTAACAAAATGATAAACGAAATACGAATTGCGTTGAACGCAGCGCTTGTTGCCGATTGCCGATGATGCGGCCGAAATTTACCTAAATTTGAATGGAGGAACTAAGTATCTAATATGAATGTCATCATGTTTCGTTTAGGGCAATATGTTAGACGACTTATTCAGTGTAAAACTTTCTTCGCTACTGCCCGTAATAAAAAAACGGCAAATATATATATTGGGTTAGAGCAAGCAGGAAAAGTTCTTCGACGGGGTTTTGCATTCACAGTGCTGGCTTGCGAACAAAAGTTGAATGAAACAGACAATGAAGCAGAAAGTGAGAAAACATGTGATAATGATGAGAAAACTTCGAAACACAAACATTTGATACAACAAGCATGTATTGAGTCAATGGAGTCATTGTCACGGTTACTTTCACAAACGCTGGAAGTTGTTTCGGAAGTTCACGAAAACTATCGAGCAGCAATGAGCAAGTTGATTCATCTGTTGACGCAAAGTTTGCAACGTGGGAAAAGTGTATTGGCACAGGATGAAACATGGAATAATATTGTAGCCACAAGATCAGAAGTTACTGATCTTAAAAGTACTTTACTTGAACTGGAAAGTTACCTTACGTATGTAGAGGATCTAGTGAAAAACAGTGCACAGACTTCTTTTCTTGTTGGTGCTGAGGATGCTAGTCTCTCGTTGGTAGAGATTCTTAGTTCGACACGGACGAAATTGTTGGAAGAAAAAGATTTAACGCATAAAGTAGAGGTGGAACTTTTGCAAATGCTAGAACATCATGTACATAACATGGCAGATGAATAAATGAATAATTTGGAGTCAGGTAGTGGTAGTTTCCTTTCAGCTATAGTTTTACGTTGCCAGACAAACATATGACAGTTTTCGTACAGATTTTTACTACTTCACTTCTGAAAGCTAAATTAAGGGCACTCCGCGCTACAGCATTACATTCATGTAATACAGCTAGTACTTTTGCATTGTATGAACTTTCACACCAACTTACTACTCTGCTTGCTTTTTTTTTTACTGCTTACAAGTAAAGCTACAGTAGGTTAGGTTATCGTACAGTTATAGTTTTACGGCGCCAGGCAACCACTTGACATTTTCGTTCGGATTTTCACTCTTCTCTATTTCACTTCCGAAAGTTAAATTAATGGGCGCATAGCGGCCACAGCATCCCATTCCAGTAGTTTTACACTATACGTACTTCGTGCCATACATACGTTTTCGCATCCTTTTGACGATTTTCCCTTATTTGCAGTTTACACTTGCAAATGCATTTAATATACTTAAAAGACGCTTAAAACAACTGTACTTACCATCCTTTGCTTGGAGCGCGCATGAAGAATACCCCGTTGAACTGATGTCACTCTTCCCTGTCAGGATGCTAAAAAGGAATGTCTAGTTCAGAAACCCTTCGTTGCCGATAAAGCGTGGCCTAGTACTTCCTTCAGTACGCCCTGCCTCCCTTATTTTGGCATTCGTAAACCACATAAATACACGCCTTTATTCACCAATACCATAATAATCCAATAAGCGCCAAAACGTTCACTCCTATTTTGTGCAGCAATAACCCTACTGGAATTAAATACTCAGATAGGCCGGTAGTCAAGAGGGACGATACTTGACATACATATAGTTTGTATGAATACTGTCATATACTTAGCCGCCTGTCCCCTTCCTTCGGTTTTATGCTGGCTACGAGACACTACTCTGCATTATTTTCAACTTAGCCTTTCTTTACTGTTCGCAAGTACATCTACAGTGGGTTAGGTTAGGTGTTTTATTTATATATGGGCTTTATATACATAAAAATCACAGCCATATTCGATCTACTACTGGATGAGGTCTTCCCGGAGGGAGGAAATCGGTCTGTTGCTTTCACACTGACCAAACTGGAAGAGGAGAGCCTGAGCTCTCATTGTGATCACCACTATCTTTTCGTCATACCAGCTTCCCAATTCCATCACGATGCTGGTTGGGCACCGTTCAAGACCCATACTTACTTACTTACTCTATGGCTTAAGAAACTTGCAAGTTCATCGCCGCCGTAACAAACGCTCACCACAGGATTCTATCCTGAGGAAGATCAAGCCGGTTTTCATCAACACCTGCTTCTCGAAAATCCCTTCTAATATCCTCCCAAGGTCGTCTCGGTCTTCCCGACAGTCTCTTTCCGGTTTGCCAACCACAGCGTAATATAATCTTCATTTTTCCAATATCCGAGCTACGTGGACTGCCCACCTTAGTCGTCGCGATTTCATTATTCTTAGAACGTCAGGTGAGTCAAGTTCTTCATTATGCAGTCTCCTCGATTTCCCAGTCATCTCGTCCCGTTTCGGGCCGTATATCTTTCTCAAAGCATTTTTTTTGTTTTCAAACATGTAATTTATGTTCATGTGCTAGGGTCGTACTTCAACTTTCGCAACCGTGAAATATTACCGGCAGGCTAAACGTTACGTATATTTTTAATTTCAACTTTCTTGATATCAATCGCGAGGTTAGGAGTTTCTGGACTGAGTAGAAACATGCGTTACCCGATGCTTAGCGACTTTTATTTCTCCCGTGACCTTGTTTTTGCTTGTTACATATGCTCCCAAGTATTTAAATTTGTTTACTTTCTGTGTTCTCATTTCTAATTGTTATGTATCTATTTCCTTCATTCCCAGTGTTTCGGGTTTTTATCATTTTTTCTTCTTCAGTGTTTACTGTACCTGTAGACCTATCTCATCGCACGCTTCTATTAAAACATTGGTGTTGCATTGTAGTGCATTTATATTGTTCCCTATTAAATCTACATCATCCGCATATTTGAACAATTGATTCAAGCCATTCAATGTGTTAGTCCGTTTTATTTTCCGAATGGCGTATCCTAACGCCAAGTTAAATAGTAATGGTGACAGGGCATCACCTTGTTTCAATCCTTTGCGAGTCTCGAAACTGTCTGACATATTTTTACTTATCCGTACTCTTCTTATGGGGTCGTTGAGACACATCCTTACAAGTTGAACCAGGTTTTTCTTTTGGAATTCCAGATTGTAGCACGACATTGTATAGTTGTTGTTTTTTTTCTTTTAATAGAGTCTTATGCTTTCTTAAGATCTATGAATAACTGGTGAATAGTTCCATTGTATTCCCATTTCTTCTCTAAGATTTGTCTCCAGGCGAAAATCGTCCAACGTGGATCTATTTCTTCTAAATCCACATTGGTGATTTCAAATTATTTCATCTACGTATACGCTTGAGCGAGTTAGCAGAATATTACTCAGTACTTTGTAATATGTTGGGAGTAATGAGATTTTGCGGTAATTATTATAGTCCGATTCATCGCTTTTTTTTTATAAACCGGAACTATTATTGAGGTTTTCCAATCTTGGAATCTCCTCCTTTCTCTATATAGCGCTTATCAATTTGTACAGTTGCTTGATTAGTGCCGTTTCTCCGGTTTTAATTAATTCGGCTGGAATATTGTATATTCCCGGCGAGTTGAAATTTTTCAATTGCTTTACCGACATTTCGCTGGGTTCGGGGATCCATGGTTCTGCTTTATAAATTTTAAATTCCTTTGTTGTGTACATTAAGAAGTTTGTCGAAATAATTTTTCCACACATCGATAATTTTGGTCGGATCTCCTTGAAGATCTCTGCGTTCATCTCTAATCTAGGCTTGTAACCTTTCCTTAACGAATTTAACCCTTTGTGCTGATCTCATGTTATTTTTCTAACCGTTTTCATTTATGTCCTGAGTTTTCTGCGTCAGATATTCTCCCTTCTTGTTTCTGGATCCGTGTGTGACGTTACGTTTCGCGTTCCAGACCCACATGCCTTGGAAAAAATCCTTGACAGCGCCGGGAATCGAACTCTGGATCCCTCAATCCGTAGTAAGCTACGCTAATCACTAGGCCTACGGGTACGCATTGTGAAATTTTACTCAGTTGGTAAAATTAATTATTCACTGTTCATGGTGCTGCGATCGTTTTTCATATCATCTGTTGCTTATAATGGTCGACCATTTCACTTTGAAGCAGGTAAGAAACCTTCGTTATTTAAACAAATTAGGTACTTTAGACAAACAGCGCCATGCAAATCTTATACAAGACATTTTCCTTTACTTATCCACAAAGTCAGTTTCTCCCGTAAATTTTCCATTTTCTGGCGACGTAAAACTATAACAGCACCTAGATTATTTTTATACATATGCATTTTGAAATTTTGCACAGTTGACAGTTGCTCACCGTCGGGTGGATTACTGCCCCTTACCACGTACATACTCCTGTGATTGCGTTTTTTCACCTTTTACCTTTTCTTTTTTATTGTTTACAAGTAAAGCTAAAGTAGGTTAGGTTAGGAAAGACAGGTTAGCTTAAGCTCCGACAGGCGCAGCGATCAGTTCTCATATATCATCTGTTGCTTTGCTTTCAAGCGGGTAACAAACCTTCCTTATTTAAAGGAAGTACTTTGTACAAAAATCGCAGTATACCTCTTACATAACACACCCTTCTTTACTTACCTAGTTACAGAATACTTAATTCTGAGCTAAAACCAGTGTGGCAAACAGATACAACGTGCATTCATACTGTCGACATCTTTGCTGTCACTTTACATTTAAGTCCATTTTCTCCGAAAGTAAATTTGTTAAGTAAATTTTCAGTCCACCTACATAATTGTGCTTTTGACAGATGGCTGGATAAAACAATATTTTCCATTCTATCTGTAATTTTTCCATTTTTGTCTACGTAAAATTATAAAAAAACACAGCATTTTCTCCTGAGTGTGTAGATAACTACTAGGGCACGCGGTGGCTCAGTGGTAGTGCGCTCACCTCTGATACGTTGGGTCCTCTGTTAAATCCCGGCACGTGTCATATTGGCTTTGTGGTGGACAAACACAATGGATTTCCTCCCACTTTCTTCACCAAATTATCCCATCATACATTCGGCCTGAGCCAAAGTTGCCAAAAGACCTTAAATAAAATAATTTAACTACTAGGGGAGAACGTATTCAATTTACTTTATTTGCTCCAACTTCCGCTAGCTTTTGAGTCATATGTACGTTCTACCCACTCATTTCCTTGTAAAACGTAGTAGTACATGAGTGACTTCGCGACATGTCCTTCACTTCATAACTGGTAATATGTAGTAATTGAATTGAATTTTATTTATTTATGACCTTTAAGCATCTTGAGGCTCATGCCGAAATAGGGGAGGAGAAAGGATTCGGGAAGAGGTCTGCCAGGGCCTATATTGAAGGTGCCATTCCGGCATTTGCCTGGTGTGACTGAGGAAAAACTCAGTCAGGATGGTCGGCCACTGGGATCGAACCTACGACCTCCCGAAGTTACGCCAACGCTCTACCACTGAGCTAGGGCAGCTCGGTGGTAATATGTAGTATAAACATGTTAATATTTAACTTTGTAGGGTTTCAGTATCTCAAGATCCATCTTTATATGTTTTTTATCGAACTTTTATGTTTGGTCAAACCTTCCTCCTCTCCCAAGCTGTTCTAACCGCTAGCTGGGTCGCTGTTCCGTAAGGTCTTTCCGTATTCTTCTGGTATTCCATAGTTTCAACCCGAGTTGTATTGGAGGAGTGCGGGCTGACTGTGAGTCCCGGTAGGCCTACTTAAAAAAAAATGTTGTGATTGAAGGCTAGCCTCATTTAAATGTTTGAGAATTGGAGGTGGGCTAAGAAAGGTTGCAGAAAGATCTTTTCACGATAGTCATTTGTTAATATTCAGTAACTGTGAGGTCATTTAGATTATAGATCATTGATCACAATCAGAACATAAATATACCTATGATTTTAGATCATTGATCACAGTCATAACATAAATATTCCTTCGCCCTATTTACCTTAGTTTTAATTTACTTTTGTGTTTTTTGCTTGAGAAAAACCCTTTCAGAGAGTTCGTTCTCTGGTTTTGTGCAGACGCACTGCTGCGTTCTTTTAGCATGATAGTGAAAGCCTTACACTGTTGTATGCTAAATGTTTATATATATATATCTGTAAGGATCCTTTTTTCTACCTGTTTTACTATTTATATATATCTAGCACAAAGGAAAGCCGGGAGGGCATTGAAGGTAAATTTATGAGAAAAATGAAGGAAAATACTTACAGCTCGTAAGTTCCGTATTAGATCACACACATTTCACGTATATAAAAGTCACTACGATATTTCGTGCACACAATTGCACGTTTTCAAGTGTAGAGGAAGAGAGCGAAGTTGCACGTGTTCACAAAATACAAGATTGAGGAGACAGTGGCGACACGAAGCGGACGAAGCATCAAACTTGGAGAATAACTGACTGTAGTTGCGCGTAATTTCCGGAGCTTGGAATAATTTACAACTGTAAAGCGTGTAAGTACAGGGTGGGATCGTGGATGGAAATATGTTGAAAATGAAGAGCAAACAGGAAGTTTAGAGTTATTGAAGGTTAAAGCCAGGATATATTTTCGCGCTTAAACCATGAATAAAGGCACTCTCCCACAGACGGCGTTTTAAGGTGCTGGTCGTAGGGGGTAAAATGTGGATTATGGTAACCAGGAAAGATAGATCAAAATTGGTATTGTGGGACTCGGTGTGCAAGGAGATTGGAGCATCCGGTTTGTTGATAGTGCAGGAGTGACGTTAGTTGTTAATACGAATGTGGAGAGCAACACCTGTTTTCCCCACATAAAGGACATCACAGATCCTGCAGGTTAGGATGTATATAACATTAGGAGTGTGGCATATACCCTTGTGATTTAGGGTGTACCAGTCATTAGGAGTATTGGTATGGACTGTGGGAGTAGTGATGAATGTGGAGCAGGTCCTACATCTGGGTCTTCTGCAGGTATGGGCGCCGGTTTGGGGTAGTGGCGAGGAAGGATTTCTATGGACCAAGATGTTTTTAAGATTAAGTTGACGTTGAAAAACTAATCTAGGTTCGGTGGGGAATGCTGATCATATGTCTGGGTCAAATTGGAGGATGTGGAAATTAGTGTGTATTATTTGTCTGACCTTGGTTAGTTTAGGATGAAACTGGGTGTTTAGAGCCGGTGGGTTGAAGGTTTGAGTGGGTTAAGTGTGTGAGGATGTACGGTGAATCAGTTTGGTTACAAGATTAGATGGATAACCTCGGTTGACTAGAGCCTCCTGGAGGCGTTGGTTGTAAGTTTCAGCAGCAGAGGTGGTGGAATTCAGGCGTTGTCCTCTGAGGGCAAGGGAGAAAGGAATCGCGTAGTGTAAATACTGCGTATGGTTGGTGAATTTTATGTGAACGGAAGTGGTGAGGATGTTGTTTTCTGAAGAGATATATATATAGAAGCGGTGATGAGTACTGTGTTGCCAGACCTTAGTTCAGCGTGCTATCGCGTGATCTGAGTAACCTAGAATTCTTATATTCTGGGCTTGCCTTTTTTGCTCTTCTTCAGTTATCCTCTGCTTGCGGCTACCGTATTTGTTTTTTGCGGCGGGGGGGGGGGGGGGGGGGCATTTTGCAATGTCCCTTACTTTTGGGTGTGCCTGGGTGAAGCTGTTGCTTCCCCATTTCTTTAGCTCCGACGAGTTCGATGATTCCGCCGTTACCTTGCTTTATACTGTGGTTACTCAACGATTGCTATATTTTTTATTTATTTTTTTTACCGTCCGTGTCTCATGCCTCTGAGAGCAGTTTTCCTGTGGTGACGACCGCTGGTATCGTTCACCTGTGACTCGCACTTTTAATATCTCGGTGGTGGTATGAGGGGAAGTTTATTTCTTATTCTACCATCAAGATGGCAGATAATGTGTTGAAAGGTATAGCTGATCAGTGAGACTTGGGAAATTCATACGGAATGGAATGCCGGAGAGTTGAGTTTGTATGTTGTTTCAGTAGGCTTACCAAGTCAAAATACTTATTTAATGTTGGCCTGACCATTAGATGCCTAAAGGCCATAAATAAAAAGAATCAAATTCAAACTAATTTAATACATATAGAAATAAGGGCTGGAATGGTAGAAAGAGAGAGAGAAAAAGAAAAAAAGAAAGAAAAGTGTCACTGGGAGAAAATCACCCAATGCCTCCCACGATTTCACGCCTGGGTCCCATTCTATTCTCATCCTCTATTTTATAAGCTCTCCGCCTCTTCCTTCATCACCTTCTCCTGATTTTCCTTGTAGGACTCGTTCCATCCATGTTCCACCCCTCGGCAAGCTCCATTCATCCTATTAACGTGTCCGTACCACTTGAGTCTATCGTGGAATAGTTCGGCTTCCAGACTCTCTCTCTCTCTCATTTCGTTTTTTCTAGTCCTTGTATCATATTCCGCAAAAAGTGCAAGAGATCGTGTTTTATATACCAGTAGTAAACTTTGTAATGCGTACTTAAATTTCTGTTTAAAATGTAGATTATTCTATTGTTCGGTTTTTAAAAGAAAAACGAAACACTCGTTTACAGATGCGTTTGTTGTTTACTTGTTCTTGTAGTATCGTTGCTATTTCCTTGTTGTCTTTCCTTTGTTCCAGCCTAACGTGAAGGAATCCATGGACCATTACCATTAGTGAACCGTACAGTTATACTGTTTGCCACATGTATGTGCAGTTTCATATCTAACATCGAAATTGAGATAACTGGATCTGATTCAACTGAGTAAGTATTTTAGTATTGAGTTTCCAGAATGCATTTTGTTTTCTTCCTTTCTTCTTTTGCTTTGCTTGCTTGTTTCTTTCTAACTTTGCGATTTAATGAAGTTAACTCCAAATATGCCTCACCATATGGGCTTTGTGGTGGGTTTTCTTGGGGTTCTCCCATTTTCCCTCCTTCTTTCTTCATTCAACCAATTCATCCATGCGGCCTGAGCCAAAGTTGCTTAAAGACCTTAAATAAAATTCAAATTCCAAATATTAAAACACGGTATTGTTATTTGTGTGTGTGTGTTTGTTTGTTTTTCTGTAACAATATGATCTTTGACGGTACCAGTCAAATCTAAACTGTTGTGAGATCATGTAGAGGAGAGGAATCAAATTGTGCCGAAATTCTGTACCTTAACAGGAATCGCAGCAATCTTTCCCCGCTAACAGTCCAGTTTGTTCTCTGTGCTTTTAATAGTAGCTTCTGAGCCGTAACTGGGTACGTGTAAAGGGTTCTAGAGTATCGAATGATACATTTAGATTCCTCGATAATCAAAGGTGATAAATGATTTTGAGGTTCAAAAAGTTATCTAATATGGCAGTACTGGTCCAACATTTTGCAAGGAGGTGGGGCTTCAAGCTGTCCTTATTTTATCTGACAGTGGGAAGGGGCAATTCAGCAATGCTTACGTAAGATTCGGTTATAATCACATTAGTGTAGATGTAAAGATTTGAACAGTTTTTTTTTTTAACTACGAAAAAACTATAAGAAATTTGAGAAGTCTGGTATCTACTTAGTTTTGCTTGTAGAAGGAGGGAAGGGTCTAAAATTATTAAACATGTGCTTACATAATACTTGAACGACCCCTATCTTGCTCCTGTGGTGCCTAAATTCTTCAGCAGCTTGAAATCAAAATTTTTCATCGACCATTATCTATGAATTTGAGTGAAAAATTGAGAAATTTTGTAGGTTAACCCAGAAGGGTCGCCCGAGTTTACTTTTTGTTTTTTAAAAAAAAAGAGAAAGTACCGGTACTTGTTTTTCCTGTTGAGTGATGATATTTAACCTCGGGTAGTTTTATATATACTTGCTGAGACGTCATTGAAAAGGTTTGTCTCGTTTATTTGGCCTTCGTTTATCCGGATTTTTTAAAAATATACTCCTGTGCTGTACTGTAAAGGAAACGGGAGAATCTCCAAGAAAACCCACGCACTCGGTATTTGTTTACCACAAAACGTATATGGCGTGAGCTGGGATCGAACTGACGATCCCAAGCAACAGAGGTGAGCGCTTTACCACCACTGAGCCACTGCGGATTCATGGAAATCAAGGAATTATTAAAAAAAAAATTAAAATTGTGCTTTAAAAGTCTGAAATCAGTGAAAAGCTACTGTTTGTTGGAAGTTCATCAGGGATCACGTCAACAGACCATTTGTTTTTCAAGCCTATTGAATCTGTTGAACTGTATCAAGTGAAGGGATTGCATCTACTTAGTGTGATGTGTTTTAATGTTTCTCTCTTTAGTATGGCCAGACCTCAATTCCTGTTTAACGGCAGTGAATCAGTATTATTTTAGGCACCATACTAATCTCGTTATACGTTTTGAGAAAAGTGTAAATGATGTGGAAGTTTCACTCATCAGATTTAGGAAATTGTACTTAATAGCTATTGGTTTTCATTTCTTATCCGGCCACCTGGTATTTTTTTTTTATTATTATTATTATTATTAAATTATTGTAAGACATTTTGTGCATTTTGGTACTATCACTAATTCATTGCTGTCACTCGTCCCTAAAATTACCCAAATGTCCCTTTTATTTTTGAAGGTTCCTTAAAGTCGCTTTTCTGCCAAAAGTGCCCTCCGTTTTTTTTTTTTTTCATTTTAATTTCGCGGCTGAATTTAAAGCTCCAATAAGGATAAACTGAGGGAGGTTGTATGTTCCATCCTGCTGTAATCCAGGTTGTAGTAGCGTTTTATTTCGAGATTTCGTTCATTTAAACACTTTGATTCCAGTTTTGAAGTTGTTGTTTTTTTATCCTAGCTTTTCAGCTGTGCAACTTGTGTAGCAAGTAGAAATGTTTTATTTTGAACTTATTTGTATTTTTTGCAGTAATATTTTACTACTTAGGACCCAGTTTTATTTTCAAGCGTTTGTGTAGTAATACTTTTCCTACTTTTAACGCAGAATATTTGCTTGAGTCTCTTTCGTGGAAGGTTTGTTGTCCGTAGGTGATTCTCTTTCTTACGTGTTTTTCTCTTGAACGATTTTTTTTCTCCGAAGAGTAACAGATGTCCTTAAACAAATGACTATAACATCTACCTTAACGACGTGGGGAAAATGGTATATCTACGCCGTGAGGACAAATTTACACAAATTACTATAACATTCACAGTTATTAAGTTGTACGGTTAAATTTCTTTCAACAGTATGAACGGATATGATGGGGGAAGGATAAAATTATAGCAGAAATGATTTGGGTGCTTAAATGTACATTGTATTTCTGCAGATTACTCTTATAGTTCGTTCTCAGGGATTGCAGATACATTTCCTGCAATGTTTCCAGATGTCCAAATGGACAGTTTTTCTGTGACTAAAATAAAAACAACATAAATGATTACAGATGGGATTGCTCCCTTTTTCTTGAATCAACTAATGTGAAAGACAGGAGATATTCCCTTTACTCTTTGCTATGGTGAAACTGTTAATTACGGAGATAAGAAAGAATTGCAAACTATTGTTAGATTTTGATCGGCAAACGAGAATGAGAGCGTGTGGTCTAGACGGTAACGTCGTGGACCTCGGATTGGCAATGGATAGGCACGCGCGTTCGAATCTCACGGCAGACCATCCTGACTAAAGTTCTACAGGGTTTCCCTTAGTTTTACCAAGCTAATGCCGGGATGGAACCTTAAGTAAGGCCCTGGTTGACACCTTCCTCCTCCTCTCCCCTATCCCGGCCTGAACTAAAGACCTGAAATATAATTCAGCAAGGTGATTAGAGGTGCAAAGGTTTAAATAAGTTACAGTTTATATTATTTTGATGAGAATTTATATTATTTTTGTTTTCTTTGTTAGTTAATTATTTAGTAAAATATTTTGTATTTTAGTATGAAGTAAAAATTTATTATTCCTGCTTCTGATAACAAGCTTTTTGACTGCATATTTCGTTTTAGTCTAGTTTTTAATTTTTATATATATATATATGATGGCAACGCCCTAGCCGAGCTGGTCTACCGGTTCCCGTGAGATCACCGAAGTCAAGCAGCTCTGGGTCTGGTCAGTGCTTGGACGGGTGACCGTTGCAGTACTCCAGATGGTGTTGCCTGTGCGGCGTTCACCCAGCGTCGTGAGGCCAATTGGGGAGCTACCTGAATAAAGAGGTATCGATCACAGTTGAGAGCTTCGGCTCTCCTCTCCCAACACGTCTGGTCAGCGTGGGAGCAGTAGACCACCTCCTCCCTCCGGGAGAGGCCTCATCCAGTAGTGGATTGAATATGGCTGTGTATTATTATATTATATATATATATTCAGATTCGTGATCGGCGACCTCGAAAACCCCGGGCTACAAAGCTTAATTCAGATTGAATACCGTTTTCGTATTTTGGCCAAATTTTCGGAATGTGGCCCCACTTGGTGCAAAAACCGCCACGAAATGCAGGATCGCAAATTTTAGCAGCCGTTTTTTCTGCATTATTCATTAGATTATAGTACAGTCTAAAAAATGCTCCATAAAATTTTGTTATGAAAATTTAGTTGTTTCGACAGGGGAAAAAAAAACAACAATCGTAACTAATTGTTAATAAATTTTCATCAAAATGTTAATGTTCATAGTTTAAAAAGTATTTCTGATATGCATATCAATATTCTACTTACCATCACCATGTTAATCCATTTCGAGGCATCAAATTCGATTAAAATTGAACAATTTTAGACGCGCTTCAACAAACCGGTATTTCAGCGTCTTTTTTTTCACCTCAGACTTTACTCGCTCGAGCGCCACTTTTTGAATGGTAGAGGTAGACAGGTATAAGAAAATTGCCTATTTCAACTGTAAAATATGACACTTAAATCTTAAATGTAACCAATGATATGCTCAAAATTCCCAAAATAGAATCTTTATTTTTTTTCTTTAAATTTTGGCCAGCTTTTCGGGATTTGGCCCCACTGTGCGTTGGTGCGGGTTGAATATGTTACTACATCTACAACAATTAATATTTAGTAGTAGTAGTAGTTACCCATATCTTACGTCTTCAAATCTTAATTAATCAGATTGAGTTATTTCTGGTTGCTATCAATCTAAATTTGAGGAAAAAATCTAAAATATTGATGTTTTAAATTAAAAGTGAAAACAATTAAGTTATAAACAGTGGAATTACTTTTTTAATTTAGGTAGGCACTTGGACACTTTCGGTGATTTAAAATACCTCTACGATCTGACCCAACGAACACGTATGCAAACTTCGGTGGAAATCGATGCACGGGAAATCACTGGACGGATTTTAACATGTATAACTATATGGAGATTCCTTAGCAAAGAAGTTCAGTGATGGACAAAGCAAACTATAAGAATATTGCTAAGCTGATGTAGATCAAAAATCAAAGCTGAAAGTATGTTTGTTTCTCTCCAGTGCAAAACTGTTGTACCAGATGATTTTAAAAAGATGATCCGTATGTTACGTCTTTGTTTGATGAAATAAATTCTCTTATCAGAACTTTGCTAAGAAAGATTTGTAAAAAACGTTTCAGGGGAACATTACATTTTGAAGAAAGCAATCTCTTGCCTCCTAGCAGGTTGTTCTTTTGAGTGTGTGTGTGGGGGGGGGGGGGGGTATAAGTGTAGAGTTGAAGGAAACCTCATGAAAAAGGAAAACAAATGTTCCTCAGAGATGTTGGAAATCAGTACTTGGCTGCTGTTAAACACATTATCACAAAATTGTCGTTTCTCAAACCAAATCTGAAATCTTTATGTTTTCTGGAACCAGAAAAATCAGAAGAAAGTGTTTTTGATATATTAGAAATAAGCAAAGCCCTTCCAGTGAACGTTGGTACTGATAGGTTTTATGATAAATGGAGGTAGGTGTACCAGTTCATTTTGAAATGCGAATTCGTAGTTTCTGCCATCCATCATTTAAATTAGAAGAACTTCCTATGCAAGCCCATCTTCTCATGGGAGTTTTACACTTCGCCTATTGTTAGTCTAAAAATTAACGCAATTTTATAATTCTAAATTATATTAAGTCATAAACATTTGCATTATTATATATCATTGAACATATTTTTGCTCACTGGGGAGAAGGGAGACCATTCCCTTACACACCTTCTGACACAAAGATTCTGTTCTCATAAGTCCGTATTTGTAGTTTCCTTTTGTTGTTGTTGTTGTTATTGTTATATCACATTGTTACAAGAACGGTGTAAAATGGCCCTTGCTGTATCCGTGCTAACTTCTAATAAATAAATAACGCTCTTATTGTGTTAAACAAGTCTCCATAGTACTGTGATTTGCACTGACCTACACGGTGGTAGCACTGGTAATTCCATTTGCCCATTTTTGATGTACAGAGGTGGGTTATTCAGGCATTATTTACTGCAGGGCTGCACGATTGTAATTTAAGGTGTACTCTGGTAAAATTAGGTATGCTATAGGAAGCGTTGCACGTTTAGCCTAATTATTCAAGCTAAGCTTCAGATAGGAAATTTGTTTTAAATTACACATTTGAGTTGTAAGAAGCGAAAATCATGTGAGGGAAAATTTGATATGTCAGAGAAAGCAGGGAATTTAGAATTTGAAGACCAGTAGTAACTCTGTTGTTGCAATACCAGTATCTAAGGAATGGTTACGGATATCAGTATCACACTGATTTAATACAGTAGGGATACCTTTCCTTTTTCTTCACAAAGGAGGTATCATTTCGCCTCCGAAAGCTTGCCGTCTCGTTTCTGACTGTGAGGTTTTCGTAAGTTATTGTTCTGGTAAGCAAAACATATTTCAGATCTGTCCAACCATGGGTTATTTCATTTTTTTTAAAAAATAATATCATTGATCACTAAAAAGTCCGTAATCCACTGCTAACTCGCCTAAGTGTATACGTAGATGAAATAATTGGAGATCACCAATGTAGATTTAGAAGAAATAGATTTTCGCCTTGAGATAAATCTTGGAGAAGAAATGGGAATACGATGGGACTGTTCGAAAGCTGTTCATTGATTTTAAGAAGGATTATGATTCTATTAAAAGGGAAAAGCTTTCTGGTACAATTTAGAATTCCGAAGAAACTTGTTCACCTCGTGAGGATGTGTTTCAGCGACCCCATAAGCAGAGTACGAGTAGGTAATAATATGTCAGATAGTTTCGAGATTCGCAACGGATTGAAACAATGTGAAACCTTGTTGCCACTACTGTTTTATCTTTGCTTTAGAATATGTGATTTTAAAAATAAGAGAGGACAAAAAGGGACTAAGAGTAAGTAAGTAAAATGTCAGTAATATACAAGGTGTCCTCCAAATAATGGTACAAACTTCGAGAGGTATTTGCATCAAAACAAGAAAAAAAATTCCGATGCAGACGCTTAAAGTGACGGTGGCATTGTCACAAATGACGTCAAAGAGCGACACATAATGACGTAAGCGGTGTGGGCTACTAAATCTCACTTGAAGTAATACCCGATACATCTATTTTAGCATTTTTTATTTTATTACTTTTTCGGGAATTCCGCATAGACAGATTTCGCAAGAATTTTATTGACAAATGGTTTAATAGGGCAAGCATGGGAATTTCCTCAGCTGCATTCGCTAACCATAGGTGGGTTGGGTGTTACTTCGAGTGTGATTTGATGATTCGAAACCGCATACGTCATCACTTGTAGAGATATGGTGTCCTTTGTGACGATGCCGCCATGACTGAGCGCGTATATCTCTCACACAATATACATAAGTTTGAATTTCTTGAAAGAAACTTTTTACTTGTTTGGTGTAAATAATCACCTCCCAAAGTTTGTACCATTATTTCGGGGACACCCTGTAGCATGAATCTGCATTCATTGAATACTCCAGGCATAGAAGTTTAAAGTTACGAATTGACTGCATGTTCTGTTCGTATCCAGATTCTAATCCGTGTACATGGGGATAATGGTAGAGGACGATCGAAAATTCGAGATAAAAAGCAGCTTGTGTTTTTTAGGGGACAGATTTTGTAGTTATTAGGGGTAGAATAATGTACGTTGATGCTTATCAAAGTTTAGTGTGTAACAATACAAACTAGTTGTACTGCCGAAGAATGATCAGTTTACCTCCTTTAATATTGGTAAAGCATGCTTTTATTTTCTCAGGTTGCTTCTATTATATTTGTCCGAGAACCAGGACTAAATTTACTTACTTCAACGAGTGCGATAGCTTGTGAATATGTTAAAATATGACGTCAGTTCCTTAGAGGAGCAATCTTACAATATTTCGGTCGTGTGGGTGGGTGAAGGGGGTTGTAATTAATATGGCTATCACACTATTTACCTTCTCACCTGTTTGTGCTAGAGCTTGTGAAGTTTTTAGAAATGCTTGACATTTTTACGTATGTAAATATATATATATATATATACAAACACTTTTTTATAATTGAAGAACAGGGAGGAAAAACGACCCAAGCCGTCTCAGGTCGTTTTTGCTCAAAAGTCCTCATTTGAACCACCAAGTTTTCATGAGTATTTTAGTGTTTTGTTTCATTCTGATATATGTTAAAATGGATTAGTTATGACCATTTTTATGCAGCTGTGTTGAGCGCCCTGTATCCCAGCTGTTTTATGCTCGCGCCGTCAGATGACTTTATTGTGTGATACTGTTGATTAGGGTATGACGTTGCTCGTACATCGTATGAATTAATATTGTGTTTTACGAGGTGTTAACTTGTCGACAGTCCCTGGTACTATCAAACTAATGCCTAGGAATGTGTTGAAAGCTGCAAAAGAAAAAGACTAGAGAAGTTTATTTTGTGCACTGACCCCTGAGGACTGCAAATGGTTTGAAGATGTCATAGAAAAGCCAAAACAAGGAGATTCAAACGGTGAAATAGAAGAGGAGTCAGTCAGACTGTGAAGCTATACTCGCTTACGAATTTCATGAAGATGATTAAGTAAAGAGGACATGGAATTGATGTCATAAGTTACCTACTTACTTTTACTTATTTTGTTTCATTGACTGTTTTAATATTTCATGTTCAATTCAACTTATTTTCAGACCTATGTATCTTCTGAAGTGTTCTAATACATTATAAAATACATACACAAACATTTTACATATTTTTTTAAACTCAAATATTTCAGTAACTCTTATATTACAGGGCATTTTATGGAAAAACGACCTCTGATACTACCTGTTCATATGTTGTATAATATTTAAAGTACCAAATATATAAATATTCAATGTATGGAATATATATATCTAAAGGATATGTACTTTTGAGCCATGTTCGTAATTTTAATTATTACATACAATATTTTTCAGGTACACAAACTTCATATTTCGAACGTGTTTTTCCTCAACACTCAATTTTGACTCGGGGTCGTTTTTCCACCCAACTCCTCAATTACACATTTCTTTAATTCTTTTAGTTTCCTAGATAATATCATCATATTAACATGAAAGCGGTGTTTACAGTAATTATACCTGATGTTCAATCATGACATATTCATTAAACTTGGATGTAATGGAATTATTCTTATCGGAAGAAGTCTTCAAATGATGTTAAAAGCATTTTTTGTTTCAGTTAATGTGTAGTTTAACCTTATAATTGTTTATTTTACCATTTGGAGATCAATTTATAATTGGCATTAGTTGTAAGTGCGGAAAAGGTGTTTTCGTAATGTTTCGTAGATTTTCATTATTAGCACCTGCCCTGCGTCTCGCGAAAATCGGGAGTCTACTGTGTTTGTGACTACGGAGAGTAAGAAAAGGATATTTTACTGGGTTAAATGAGCTCAGCATATAATATCGAAAAATAATTAGTAATATTCATTAATTTCTCATTGATTGTTGTTTTCTTTCTAGGATGTGATGTGGTAGTTACTGGAATTAAAATACCCCGCGTAAAAAGTTTAACAGGCAGGTTTTAAAGTACTAGAATAGTTTGTACATATATTTTCTGAATCTTGTTGAATAAAATAATATTGTGTCATTTGGAATGTTTTCTTTCATATACAGTTGAGATGATTACCAGCATAGTGTCAATCATTTGACAATGGATATTCAGATGAATGATTTAGGCATTAGTTACTGCAAGGCTTTACGATTGTAATTTAAGGTGTTCTCTAGTGAAATTGGGTGTTCTATAGCAAGCGTTGCACGGTTAACCTTAAAGCTAAGCTTCAGATAGGAAATTTGTTTTAAATTACACATTTGAGTTACAACTTGAAACAATAGGAGGGTAAATTGATATGTCAGAAACAGCAAAGAATTTGGAATTTGAAAACCAGTTATAACTCTGTTTCTGTAATAGCAGTATCTAAGGATCTGTAGTGCTGATACCTTTACGATTTTACCTACTTAAGTGTCTTTTCCGACCTATGCAAATTTCCCTACTTACCTGTACGTAATTTGATAATGACACTTATGAATTATATCGAAAATTCGAACAACTTCTCAAGAGGATAGTAAATATGGTTTCGTTGTAACATCCCCGTGCACGATGGTGATATGCGTGATAAGATTTGTTCGATTTTTTAAAATGCTTCGACCCGCTAATAATGATAAAAGAATCATTCTGTATATACACTTAAGATTCGTTAAAAAAAAAGTAACGGAACTGGTACAATTTGTAAGTGCGATTAGCTCTAGAATATATCAATATCGAGCCAATATTGCGTGAGCTCGGTGCTGGTAGGTTATGCAACTTTCTGACTACCATGGGCGAAAAAAGCGTGTAAAACTTGATCATAATAATTCTTTTATGCATTTATCTTTGGGTCGATTTCAATGAAACTGCCGCATATTAGAGAGTATCATATTCGTATTCCATAAAAGGCAAATACTAGGAAACCTTGAAGCTGTTGTTAAGATAAAATCGACAGTCCATGTAGGGTTTTAGCTGGCCGGTAAGTCGCGTGGTTAGCTGTATTTTTTTTTTTTTTTTTTTAATAAAGACGGACAAAGTCCAACCTCAACTCGAATTGAGTAAAGTTGTTTCGAGATAGAAATATCGTGTGAAGGTCCAATAACTATCGGAATTTAAGTAACGGATGTTTTCCAAACCTTCTACGAAATAGGTAGATACCTATTTTCAGGGCGGAGTAGTTTGGAAGTAAAAATAGGCGTTCTATAATTGCGTCAAAATCTTTCCAGCTATTCACTACGAACGTATAAACGAATTGATCGTTTAGTGCAAGCTATTTGGTAGCTTTTGCGAAATAAAATCCTCTCAGAAGATACATGTTAACTTTATTTCTGTGAGTTCAATGGCATTTAAAATTATAGCCCGTCTGTTTTATTAATACGTAACTTTGTATGGAAGATGAGCAGTAGAGGCCCAAGATATCGTTATAGTATTTGCTTGGTGTGAATTAGAAGTAGAAAATACTTTTCATTACTTTTTAACACCTAAACTTTGGCCTCTTAGAAGTAAAGATGAATCTGAAAACACACTGTAAAGAGTCGAAGTTAATAGATATTTAGAAGAAACTTCAATACGCAATGAAGATTCTGTAAGGGTTTATCTTTGTTACATCAGAAATTGATATTGAAGCCTTAAAGGGAATGCAGAATTGGGGAAGTTACATGGCAAATTGCTCTGCGATATTCGTATGTTCTTTGTGTGTGGCACATCACGTATTAACATATAATAACATATGGAGGGTTGAGAATCATAGTGGTGTAAGTCAGGTCTGCCTAAAAATTGGAGTAAACGAAGAAAACGCCCAAGTATCTTGTGATTCATCCCGCATATCTCGATATTTTCTTTTTCAATTCGATAAAGTAAATAAACTATGTATGTCATTTGTTTTCTAAACTTTGCATCTTTCGGAAGTTAAGTTCGTTTAAAAATTGCTTAATGCCTTTAATCGCAACGATTGACTTACACCACTATGATTCTCAGAGCTCCATATATGAGTAACGTGGACTTCCAGACGCTTCATTAAGCCCAGTCAGTAGATTGTATTTGTTACATTGTGTACCGAAACGTTTTCATATCATATTTCTTAATAAACCTGAGTAAATGGGTTTTTACTTTAAAAAAAAACAAAAAAAAACATTTGTTTGTAAAAGTTTCCTGTTACGCTATTCAAGTCTCAATTGAAGACAGTTTTCTTTTTTTTTTCAAAACTTCCTTTCTGAAAATCAAAAAGGCTTTTCTGCTGATCTCTAGTCATAATTTAACCCTTTATATGATGACGGTACCAACTTTTGCAGAAATTGATTTTAACCTCTGTGATTAACTGTGAAAGTCTGTGAGTTACTGCAATATTAGCTTTCTACTATGCAAGAGAATATTTTCTGTAGAATATTTTTAGGAAAAAAAAATACACACTGAATGAAGAAATATTATCCCTAAATGAAGTACTATGATGTAATGAGAAAAGGAATATTATGAAAACATCAGAACAGGACTCGAAAGTCTAACTTGAAATTAAATTAAAACTAAATTTTAAATAGTAAGTTACTGTTTGAAATTTTAAATGTTTGAGTTATACAACAAAATCAGTGAGAGAAAGCGTGTATTAATTTCAGTGAAGTAGACATTCTCAGGATTAGAAACGGATGCGGAAGTATCCAAACGAAGGAAGAACACCTTCAAAACATGGATGATGCCAGAGTACAGAAACAATCAAACCATGTGAGTAAAAAGAATAGCGAAGACATTACAAAATAGATGCAATTGTTTGTTGTACTAGAAGACACCAAAGTTTTCCCAGAAGATGTGATGAGAACAACGCTGCAATTATTGTTGAAGTGCAGTAATGTTTGTTTTCGATTGAAACTGTGCAAAAGTGGTACAACATACAAGAGTGATGCTCAATAATGTTTCCATAAATTTCAGTTTAGTACGAAAATTTTCCATATTACAAAAATTATAACATTGTATTAGGTGTAGAAAGGTAAAACATTGACAATAGTCTTCCTTAAATTCTTTGCGCGGGCCAGGTCTGCCCATCAGTGCTCATATAGATTTAGGAATATATGACTTCTTTTCACTTGATACAAAATGAGACGGTGTCTCGCTGTGTACCATGGACAAGGTTCTACAAAAATTGTTTTAACCACAAGGTACACTTTCAATTATTTTTTCTTTGATGAAAAAAAAAAACACAAGTGCATTTTTGAAGGTGGCAAATTATAAATTGCCTGTAACTTCAGACACAAACCTACTCAATTTATGAACTGAATGCCCGTCAAAAATGCACTTCCCTTCTGGCGTGACATCTAGTGGAAGAAACTAAAAGCAGCGGAGAAAATTTAATGTTCCACTGTGTACTACTCCTCTCCCATACTCTGTTCAGTATAATTTACCCTTTACGCAGTTCCTGTTGCCGAGTAAAGAAGATCATTTCCAACAGATTAACACTGGGGAGACAGCACAGGTTGCGTACGCTCACGCCGACGATCCTCATTGAAGTATAACTAATCCAAGTTCTGAAGTAGATGACCGGATCGGGGCAGTAACTTCTCAACGTAAACACAGGGATTTAGCAATGCTTTTCTTGTTTGTGGTTCGCATGGCGTATAATAAAAGATTGCAATCTAACACATGTCCTTGAATTAATCAGTGTTTTCATTGAGTACGAAGAAAATCTCTAACCTATGTCTTTAAATTTAATGATGAATATTTTCATTAGAGCATAAAGATAATAATATTCTAACCTGACTTTTTAAACCTATATAAGTGAGGCAGAAAGGAATTAAAAGTAATGTTACATAAAAAATAAAGTTGACATAGGTGGGAATCGAACCGCGGTCCACTGGTACAGTGGTCTGATGCTTTGTTCAGTAGACTACGAAGGTAGTTGCTGGACGATGCTTTCCGATCGATATTTAGGGTCAGTCCTACAATCGACCGCTAAAGTTCTGGTCAGCGCTAAGTTGATGCCAAGTTTCATTGGCAAAAATCAGACTTCTTAACTTGCGCTGACTAGAAGTTTAGTGGTCGATTGTAGAACTGACCCTTATAGTAGTACTTGGTTCAACGAACTACCAAAAGTTAACACACTGTAACATTATACCATCGGGAAGTTACTGCGACGATACAGTCTATAAAGTAGTATATAGAATAGAAGTTTTAATCCTTTTCCCAGAAGTTGTGCACACCGAGATATATCATCCCTCAGAAGTGACACTGGCTTAAGTCGTAGTTGCCTATACATACCAGTTGATATAAAATTTAAATTGAAACAAACTACAGCAAATGGATCGGATTCAAATAACTTAATTACAGTTTTAATATTTTTTTTATTTTTCCAACTGTACTTTATACACACATATACATTATAATAATAAGAATTTTAACACTATATTTTTTTTTTCACTCATATTCTATAGATGCACAAATGTAACGTTTATACTTTTATACACTTTTCACCCACACTTGTAACTTTTTTTTTTTCATTATTATTATTACTTTACACTTCTCAGTCAGTGCAAATCGTTGTTTTCACTGAAAATTTGTAGTAATTTACATGTTTTTTTTAAAAAAAAAAACTTTTAAGAAGCAATACTAATTTATTACACATCAACAGTTTTGTTTCGTATCGATCCCTGAAGAAACAGAACTGGTGAGATCAGATTTCGGAGCGTATTCAATATGTAAATACACTATCGAATCGATAAATTCTGCTTCTGGAGGATTTTTATATTTTTTTGTATCTCGCACAACAATGGATACTTTTGTTCCTGAAATATCTGTGATATAATATTTTTTTTCCCTTCTGTTCTACAAGAAAGACTTGAATACAACGTAATTAATTTAGAATGTGTAAGAACAATGAAAGTTCTATAAATACACTCTACTTGCCACATGATATCAACGATTTTTAATTACATACGTACTAAAGCAAATCCGTCGAACATAAACGGCCTGAGTTATAATGTCACCAAAGGCCTTCAATAAAATTCACTTGAAACAAAACAAACTTTTAATCTTAGAGGAGTTTGAAATCTTATCAAATTAACGAAGCTGATGCAATTTTATCTAGTTTCTTCGGTGCAATGTTTTAAATATTACTTAAATATAAACTCATATGATTTGATTTGAGATTTTAAGCTTATACACACGAATTTGTTCTGAACTAGTTTGTCTGTATTTGGAATGTGTGTTGATGCCTATTAAAGAAATAACAAGGATACTAATTCTTTACCATGCTTGCTCAAGTATAAATACGATGAAAATATACAATATGACAAAAACTAGTCTTGCAATACATTTAGTATAGTGTCCTATAATACATAAATGATGTTAAATATACAGGGTGTGGCAACATTGTTCAGAAGCTGTATTCTTCATTCTGTAACTTGAAAACTAAATACGAAATTTATTGTTACCAATATTGAAACGAGACCGTTTGATTTAAGTTTATAAGTGTAATGACGTATTATTATAATGCGTCTGCTTGCGCATTATAAATTTATTAAATTACATTCAATCCAGAATGAGTTTTTTTTTTACATTCATTACTATTAATTTCCTTGTTTGCTCTTATAATACAGTAGGATAGCTTTTCTTGAGTGCTGAAATGTCAATTGTAGCTTAGAATGAACAATTATTTGTAACCTAGCTTCTTCAGTTAGGTTGTTATGATACAAAAGAGATAATGTTGATATTTATTGAATTAAACAACTGTCTTTATTTGGATGTTCTATTTGCTCAGTACAGTGTCTGTGCAAATGGACGGATAATGTTAACTTCTACTCACATTTTGATGTCATTTGAAACAACGAGAAGAAATGTTTGGTATGTTTAAATGTCTTTTGAAAGTTTAACGAAACTAATTACCTGAGTCATTATAGTCTCACTTTAATGGACGGATTTTGTTTCCAACATTGAATTTTACAACTAACTTCAAGTACTGAACTAAATAAAATTACGTATTTTCCCCTATCTTTATGATTTTACTATCATAATGATAGGGGATAGATTATGTATTGTAATGTAATGAGACTCCATACTGCGGACAACAAGAATTAAAACTTATCATGTTGGTTCGTATTGTTACGTAATTAACTTGTTGGTCAAACCAGATATACTGATTTTAGTCGTTTTTCTTAAAACTTAGAAGCTCATTTTTCTTAAAATCATTAATCGTAGATACGTACTTCGTATTCTAGTAATATTAATTAGTTTGAGTTTCTCCAGTATTTATGTAGTTCGTATGCATTCGTACTGTCAGTTCTTTCTACTCTACGAAAAGAACAAAATAGTTTTCGTATAAACTGTATACTTTTCTTTGTAAATTGAATTTTAGTGAATCTTCCATGTAGTTTATTGAGAAGTTCTTCAGATCAACTTTTCTTACAAATTGATTAGATTGATTTTGACTTCCAAGAATAAGGTGGCAATAATTGAGTGGTCAAGATTTGGATCGAATTGAAACCCAACTAGTAATATCCACGAGAGTTCTACGGCAATGATGTGTGCATTAATTGCAAACAATTTTTAATTATTAAATCTCTGTCCGAATTCTAAAGTACAGAAGAAGGCTATGTGATTTAAGGGTAAACTTTTTAGTTCTCTAAAGCAACAACATGGCTACGATGAAACTGAAACAAAGAAATTTGTAAAAAGAATAATACAAAGGAAAGAAGCAGTACAGTTTAGTATACATGCATTAAAAAAATATGGTAAAATATAATTCCCGAATACAATGATTTGTAACTAAAAAGTTTAAATAATGTCATTGTGCGCACAATAGACAATTCTATAGACTGGAAGATAAAATTTCGCTACCATATCAACAGTTCAAATTTCAGTTGTACCCTTCTTCATACAGTATTTTATTTCTTTTTTCTTAAAAAAAAAAAATCTTCCTGTACTCTTTCTTACTTTCTGTATACTTATTTAATAATCGTTGACGTGGAACTCCTGATGAAGAACACAAGGATGTGCTTGAAAATATTTGGGTAATGATATATTTTAACAAAATACAATGAAGCCTTCGATGCCATATATATATATATATATTTTAAAAAAAACTAGATGATCTTACACATCAGACAGAAGGTTTACTTTACCAAAAAGTTCTGGGCCATGACTAGTACAAACATCAGTTTTAGAAAACAAACGAGTGAACTTCAGAAACGGTCCACGCTTTGAACCATTAGTTCGGTGATTTTTTTTTTAAGTTCACTAGGTTATTTCGGTGATCTTTCTTGATTATTTTTTTTAAAACTCACTACGGCGATGCATCAAGACTTCAGATGCGAAGAACCAGAAATATTATGTCGAGCTATCTACCTTGAGACGTCTCGATTTTAAGACAAATAGCTTGTATTCGTTGCTACGAATTAATCAACCAAATGAATACTAACAAAATTATAGCACTTTTTTTTTTTACACTAGAATCCACAAGAATTGTATTGAAGATCCAAATCTGATTTGTCTTCTGAATTCAAATCTCATTTGAGACGTTACTGCTTCAGGTCACAGTTATTTCAAAAACAAATGTATTCATAGTCATGAGTTCACCCTGACACTGACAATAATAATATTTATTTATATATATATAACTGTGAGGGGTGTTATTTACGGACAATAAACTACATTCCTGTTGGTGGAGTAAGCGGACTCCAGTCCTGTCGTGGTGATCCTTCACTATACTGCTCAGACATCACTTCCACTTTTTCCATAGTGTCGTAAGGTGGCGTTGAAGGAAGAGAACGAGGTTGTGGTGAACCATGCTGCTGCTGCTGTTGTTGTTCTTGGTATTCTGGTAACAATGGCAGTTCGGGCTGGTAATGGACCGGTGAATGATGATACCCCTGATGAATTAATGGGCTGGCACAAGGACTGTTCACGTGGCCGTTTTCAGGACTTGGATTACCGGTCGGTGTCCAAGCAGCGGCGGCGCTACATCCAGGTGGTGTTGCAGGTGGGCAATTGATGGTGGTTGGTGCTGGCGGTGGTAAAGTAGCCCAGCTTACTGTGCTGCTTCCGACACCCGGTTGTGGAGCAACGGACCAAGCTGTTGCAAAACCAGGAGATCCAAAAACTGACGATTGTTGTGGTTCTGAATAGGGAACTAAAAATAAAATTAAGAAAAAGAAACTGAGTTACAAAATACGAAGCATTACTTCCATTCTTGATAAACACGTCACACTAATGCTGTGGATAAATTAAATTATACATAAGAATATAAAATTTAAGTGGAGCTTTATATAATTCGAATTGATCATTAATATAAACCAAAATAAGCAGGAACAAACGTTTACTCTTTTCTGTCTGTCTCGCGTTATTTTTGTAACAGTTTAATAGCTTATATTTGTAGAGATA
This sequence comes from Lepisma saccharinum, assembly GCA_022664845.1. Lineage (NCBI taxonomy): Eukaryota > Metazoa > Arthropoda > Insecta > Zygentoma > Lepismatidae > Lepisma > Lepisma saccharinum. The sequence continues at coordinate 88,579 of JAGDQP010003565.1, forward strand.
GAAAATAATATTTTATAATATTATATCGTGTAATTAATCTTGTTGCTATCGTGTTGATAACGTTGTTGTTATGATAGTTTGAAAGAAATACGCAAATAGTGGACGGATATTGATTTATTATTTGTTCCGCCTATCAGTTTGATACAGAGCCTGAATAAACGGGAATATGTCTGGATACAAAGTTATGAATCAAGTGGTCTTCGCTGAGAAACCAATAATGTCTCAATACATGAAAATCTCTCAGTAATCTGCTTTGACTAATGTAAATACAGATGATTGTCCATCAGAGAGATGACCAATCAACAGTCGAGAAAGTATCTAATAGCACAAAAATGCTTGGTTACTTACTGACAAGACAACATGATGTGCAGGTGGAATATGACGATTGATAACTGAATATGCAGCTACACACTGAATTATTATATCTGAATGCGAGGTTTAAAATTTTAACTGACAGTGTTAAACTCGGTCCGAGAAGCGCAGAGGTCTGAATGAGTTGACTGAGACCCTGAGCCAAGTGTGTCCTTTTTTGACAAAGGTGAAGTTTTTATATTATAGTCAACTAGTTTTCTCTTGCAGGTACGAGGTTGTTTACAGAAGATTCTAATATTATCGTCAAACAGGAAGAGACAATCACTGCCTTTCACTGTTGTTGTCGTCACATATTTATACCAAGACTAGTTTAAAGCTCGCTTAACAAAAACCAATACATTAGAAATAGCACTCATCTGTTGAAAACAATTGAGATGCTTATTTCTATAGATGTTTTCACTTTCACTTCTTATAGTTCATGAAGATAATAAGACATTAAACACTAAATCCAAAGATATGATGCAAATGCATTATAATTAATTGTTTGGAAGTATCTTCGTCGCATTTTAGACTTTATTCCACGAAGCCTTTTTTGCGTCCTGTTCACTGTTCACCCTAGGTACATAAATATATCGCACATACTTTTAGTGGCAGTGACAAAATAGGGCTTCTTGCGCCCTCCCGAAGCTTGTTATTTCTCCCTTAAGCGTTCCCCGCGTTAGAGCCCCTAAACCTTCCCCTCCCCCTTACCTACAGTTGAGGATCTTTCAAGTATTACATAAGCATTCAAGCTGGGAGGGAGTTTCAAGCTTTGCTTACTTTATCTGACAAGAGGAAGGCGGCATCACGGATCAGAGCAATACTTACGTAAGATTCACTTAAAACATTTTAAGATTTGAACATTTTTTAAGACTACAAAATAACGATAAAAATGTTGACAAGTCTTACGTAAGCACAAAAGGAAGGGATCTAGTATCTGCTTGGTTTTACTTACAAGAGGGAGGGAGATCTAAAATTACTTAAAAAGTGCTTACGTAATACTTGAACGACCCCTTGCGGATTTTGCTGGTTTAGATGTCTACTGACACACACCGGAAATATTTCATTTCTTACACTGCAACGAACACTGTCGGGTCATAACTTGACTAAAAGAAAACCTTACGTACACCTACTAGACTTTCCTTTCTTAGGTAATGTTATGTCAATTTTCAGGAGAGGGAGACTGATACACACTATTTCCTTGTATTCCATTGAGCTTTCTCAGGTGCACGCAAGTGATAACAAAGGGTATAACATACACTACATGAAGACCACCGCAGGTAGTACTGAAAGGAAGGTTAAAGGGTGAGTTCAAGTAGATCGTTAAACCTTAAGCTGTGACGTCACCACCATCAGAATGTAAACAAAGTAGCAGGTGAACAGCAAATACAGTTTCTCATTTGGTCGTGATAAACTACCCCACTTTTGTAGAGCTCTTATTTCTTTATTCCAGAAAGGACTGCTACGAAGCCTTTACAGAGTAATTTTTTGGATTTTCTGATTTCAATATTATCTTTATGTTTAATACTGTAGGTAAGTTGGTCTATGGATAAATTGGGAAGATTGAACCTTCCTTCGTATACGTTTAGGTGTTCTTTTCTTATTGGCAAGTTATTTCGCATGCTCATAAATATTGTTCTTGGTTAGTTCAATGTATTCCTTGCTCTATTTACAAAATAGCTCGAATGTTTGTCTTTTTATAAACTGAATTAGGATTTGACATGCTTTTAAGCCAGGTTTAGAACCTACGTTGAGATCATATTGGCAAAGTAAACTTTGATATTTTTTTCTTTTTGGAGGTGGGGAGAAGTATAATACACCAGCTGGAATCTCATCCATCGTCCTCTTTTTTTCTTTTTATCTTAACTAAAAGAAATATTTATTTGTTTAAAAAATGGTCAGTGAATCTATTAATTACAGCCACAAAGTCTCTAGCGTAGATGTAGTCTTTGATTATAATTAAGACGTCATACATTATTAGCATATTTGTAAATGTCAATAAACACTGAAATAATGAAGTGTATTGCTTTCATGGGTATCAGTCTACGTATACTTTTTGAAAAAGAACTGACAAGAAAATTTAATATTTTCGTGTAATTCCGTTCGGAATAATGAATGAAATGTGCTTTTCAGATTTGTTCCCTCTTTATTCAATTGTTTCGTTTATTTCATTCGTAAAAGAAAAAAAGTGACAAGACAGTACACTTGCTAACGCATAACACGCTTTAATTTTAAATTCACTGTGTCAATTAGCGTGCGCATTAGTATATTCACATTTTCTATATAAATTGGGGAGATCCAAGTCCAAACCGAGCTCAAAATGCCTAGATTTTCTAACTGATGGATACTAGATAATGCTAAGGAATTTTACACAGGTCTTTAAAAAAAATCGAATGGCACAAGTACTGGGAAATATTGGCTGCTGCTACTGATTCTAGGACTATCTCTCTCTCTCTCTCTATATATATATATATATATATATATATATATATATATATACACCAGGTGTATAAGCTTAAATCCGCTGTTTGCCCATAGATGGCGTTCGTGAGCGTATGAAGCTACCATGAGCAACGCCAGACCTATTGTGTGGATGAGTTGGACCTCTGGCAACACGAATCAGTGCACATAATGAGCAAGTGCAGACAACAACACACAGTGTTCCGTTGGTAAGCATGGCTAGTTTTGTGCCAGAAAAAGAGCCTATGCGGGAAGCTCTGCTTTTCTGCTTCCATTTGAAGAAATCGGCTGCCGACGCGCATCGAATGCTTGTGGAGGCCTATGCTGACAGTGCTTTATCAAAAACAACGTCCCGAGATTGGTTTCGTCGGTTCAAAGACGGCAATTTTGACCTGAGTGACAAGAAGCGTGAAAATCGGCCCAGGAAGTTTGAGGACCATCAATAGCAGGCGCTGTTGGACGAGGACGATACCCAATCGCAACAAATGCTTGCCGAGCAATTGGGCGTTACTCAAGCAGCCATTTCCATGCGTCTACGTGCCATGGGAAAGGTTTAGAAGATCGGAAAATGGGTGCCGCATGAATTGACCGATCGGCAGCTGGAGAGAGGCCAACACACACAGACGAAATGTTGCTCGACAGACAAAGACGAAAGTCGGTCCTGCATCGGATTGTGACGGGCGATGAAAAGTTGATATATTTCGCGAATCCGAAACGCCAGAAATCGTGGGTTGATCCCGGCCAACTATCAACATCTTCCTCGAGACCAAATCGCTTCGGACGGAAGACGATGCTGTGTGTGTTTGGTAGGATCATCAGGGTATCGTCTACTTTGAGCTGTTGCAACCGGGTCAAACTGCCAATGCCCACCGCTACCACCAACAACTGATCAACGTGCACCGTGCTCTGTGTGAAAAAAGGCCGGAGTATCAACAAAGACATGACAGGCTGATATTTCTCCACGACAACGCCCCATCGCACACGTCAAAAGTGGTCCAAAACTACTTGGAGACACTTAAGTGGGAGGTGCTACCCCATCCCGCTTATTCACCAGACTACCATCTGTTCGCGTCGATGGGCCACGCCCTCGCTGAGCAGCACTTCGATTCGTATGCAGACGTCCGAAAATGGCTTGATGAGTGGTTTGCCTCGAAAGAGCAGGACATTTTTTTTGCGTGGTATCCACAAATTGCCCGCGAGGTGGGCAAATTGTGTATCTAGCGAGGGAAAGTACTTTGAATACTTTGTGCTTTCTATGAACACGCCATGTGTTTTTCTGACTAGAAAACAGCGGATTTAAACTTATGCACCTGGTATATATATATATATATATATATATATACAGATGCTTATCAGAATAATGGAAACACCTG